>JAQGAE010002985.1:0-16010 GCA_034696685.1 Julus scandinavius | reverse complement strand
TTGCTTTTACAATATCATTTAAAAAGCTGTCAGTAATATTACAAAAAATATTTGTACCATTATCTGTAAAAATAAACTTGTAAATTAAAAAAAACATACTGGCCAAATACTTTTTTTGCTCACTGTAGGCATAACCGTGATTAGTTTTTGGCACGATATGGCGATGGAAAGTTACACAGGCGCATTCTCAGACATGTTTTTGCGATAATGCAGGTGATAAGCCGTATGAATTGTACCTCCGTAAAAATTCCATGGAAAAACTGACCCCTTACCACTATATTTTGTCAACATTGCACCTTCTTTGTACACGTTTTATTATGAAGATATTTGGGTTTGTAAATCGCCGAATAATCACAATGAACGGGCCAACTAAATTCAACTCAGTACCCTACAGTCAGCAAATAAATGCCATATGATTGGGGGGGGGGGAATTGTCGTACCCAATCATCTCATGAGAATGCTCCTACGTCAGTAGCTACTTAGACATCATTGTTAGATTGAATTTTTACTAAATCTGAACTTCTTCCAGAAAGGCCATCCCATTGTCTAATTGCATGTATAAAGAAGGACCAATAGCAAGCATCCTTCTTGGCACGAAGCTCGGTCAAAGGATTTGAGTGATTATGTCTATACTCCTAGAGTGGTCGTTAGGTGTCAATATATTTGAATTACGAGAAAGATTAAAACGTTTCAATAACCCCATAGATAACTCTCGCGTCTGGACCTCACTAGTGAATGGAGCATCTCTGTCACACTCGCTGAATGTTGGTAACTGCCCTTAACAAATCTGGCTGCCCTACGCTGGACCATCTCTATATCCTGAATATGGACCATCCTGTGAGGGTTCCAAATAAGAGCGCAGTATTCCAACATAGGGCGAACCAGAGTTGCGTAGACAGTTTCCGCTACATGTTCGAAATACGCGTTGAATGAATCTAAAGGTGCGTATGCACCAAGAGAAACATTAAGACACATGAAACATAATATGCTACCTTGGTGTGTCCATAAGGGTTTGTGAAACATCTGTCGAAAAACGGCCGTTTTTTTAACACACGCCATGTGTCCTGGCAATCGCTCAAGAGGCGGTCTGGATCAAAGGAAATTTGCCTCACATGTTTCGAAAAACATGCCATGGAAACTTTGTTTTAATGTTTCTTGTTCATGTTTTATGTGTTTGTGTGTGTTTCCTCTGTTGCGTACCGACCTTAAGGCGTTGGTTCGCCGCACAAACATTTTTTGTGAAAATCCATGTAACCGTTAACGGTTGGTGCTAATCGGTGGTAGCAAATCCTGCTTTGCATCTCTGTGGCATCGACTGAATAAGTTTAGTAACATATTCTTCGGAAATGTCATTGTTCCATGAATGTTTAATGGAATCGATACGCTTGTGTTCCGTTGTTGGGCAGTGTTCGGAAACATTGTCCTTTAAGAGCTTTCAACAATTTTCAATTGGGTTTAGATCTGGTGAGGACACAGACCAAGGTAATGTCTTGATGTGTGTAGTCTTTTGCAAGTAGCATTATCATAAATTTTGAACTTTTATCTAGGCAACTGATATTCTGACTAGTTTGTGATGTATCCGTCTATATTCCAAAAGAGACTTCTTGCAGAAGCTGCTCTACCATTGGTTGCTTGTACAGTCAATCCTGATCCAATATTTCTTGTGGCATGGATTCCAGCTGGTTGATACTGATATTAGTTATATTGGGCCCCTGATGTGAATGGCATTAGCTGAACTGTGGGTGTCTTTACTGCATGTACGTCTTATATAAAAATGGACTTTGGAATTCCTTTGGCACATGTGGTCTGGAGTCGTTCCTCCAGCTATTTCTGGTTTCTTGTGGCTAAAACATTCTTGACTTTTCAATAATGCTCTTTTGTTAGAATGCTATGCCACGCACTAGGTCTCCGAAATCTTGGTGGTATTTGACTAGGTCCCTCCATTTTGTTCAGAAGGATCGTTGTGCTTATATTCAGACAAGTAAATATCATTTTTATTTCTACGAGATGTGGCATTAGACAAAACTTTGTTCTTTCTTCATATGGGGGAAGACAGCTGATCTTAACTGGCTCTAAATTTGGGATGACCTTGTTCTTGCTCCCTCAATATCTGGAAACATGGCGCTAACCAGTTAGAATTGAGAGATTTACTAAAACAATCCTTATGTTTGGTTGCTCGATGTCATACGAGCTCTCTGCCATTTCTGTGGCTTCAATGGTATTGTCGCAGTTTTACTATTCATTAAATTTATTTCTATGAACATAATTTCTGCTTGTTTAGAAACGCAATCCTTGTGGGTCCATAGAATGACGTAGGAAATGACGTCATTTTTACTGAATATCTCAAAGCAGTGCTTACAAGTTAGCGACAACTTTTTGAAGGGCAGTTTATGGAACGTTTTGTCGTGTCTGTTCCAATAGCACCATGCCCTTTTTAGTCGCCTGATGCAACAAACATGGCCGCTGGCTACAAAACGAAGTCACCTTGGCCTTTGAAAAGGAACTTTTGGGACGAGAATAGCATTTTTGGTGGGATAAGATTAATGGCTGATTACGGCCTTCGAATGTCTGGTTAGGATTTATCGAGCATAGATAAACGACCCGTTTTACATTGTAATGGGGTTTTCCAATTTGCAGAAATTTCTCTAAACTTAAAAGTTCTGCTCGAATCTGTCGAGCTTTTTTTTCTCAATAATTTCGTTATATGATTTCTGATTTACCAAAACATTTGTAAAGCATTGAAAATTTCACATTTCTGTTGCATTCACTGTGGAATTTGAGTGTATATTTCATGAAATTTGTAGATAAATAAGATGGATTTTTGATATAACAAAACAATGTTTTATTAAGCAACCCTTCTATATGTCACTGCATGGAATGGGGGTTTGGTTGTGCTATCATTTTGGTCCATTGACACAGTTATAATCAAACTGATGTTACCATATTTATCAAGTATTTCGTTCTATACTACATGAAATATCTCACAAAATTTCACGAATTACAAGACTGATTGATACACGTGTGATACAAACTTGAACCAAAAATCTATGTGGAGAAAACAAATTCAATGTGACATCAATTCTAAACCCAAAACCAGCCATTTATCCATATTTGGATGCTCCTTTTTGGGCCCCTAGCACTGAACTTGATTTTCTGACAATGTTTAGGATAACTACTAGTAATAATAAGCATCATTCTGCATGTAGCATGTTTTGGAAGACCATATAGTTTACGAGAGAAACTTTGTTTCGTCTAAGTTCGAAAAAAAGGGAATGCTTATTACAAGCGGTAGGGTTTTTTTTGCCGAAATCTGAATCGTGACGGTCCTTCCCCCTTGCCCCCCGGCCACCGTTCGCCACCCCCGACGTAATCGATGATTTTCTATGATTATCGAGTGTCACCGTTTCAAGGCAATTTGCACGACTTCCACCATTGTCCTTCGCCAATATCAGAGTTTCAAAGTTCTTCGACATTGCGCTCGGCAGACGCCTTGGGTTGCATCGTTTTCAAGCACGGTTTTTTTCCAACGCGACGGACGAGGCCATCTTGCTCGCACCGGGGGAGGACGGTCACGTCAGCATCCTTCGCACTACTTCTTCCTGGGCACGTGCTCACCCCCGAGGGGAAACCTTTTTTAACCCTCCTTTTTTATCAAGTGCGGAAACGAGGGAGTCATTGAATTAACTCCTCCTCTTGTCTGTATTCATACGCACGTGTCGTGTGGGAGATCATGCAGACGACGTGAAATTATGGTTGGGATGCCGCGATCCTAACCAGCATTAAGAGGGATCACAATCCTATCCTTTTCAATGGGTCGGACTTGCGAAGATACTCACAGTTGAATGAGGGAGGTTCGGGTGGGGGGTGAGATTTGTTTGGGGTGGATTGATGGATCAGCAAGGGCCTTCGCTTGTCGTTTTTCACTTTGAAATGGTAGATTTTTTTAAATTAATATACAAGTTTGAAAAATGTCTGTTATTTTGCACACGCTGCCAGCAGGTGGCAGCATATGAGATAGGCAAGTTGTGAGTGCAAAAATTCAGATAATAATTTAATTTTAAAAAATCTACTATTTTAAAATAAAAAATGACGAGCGAAGCCCCTTGCTGATTAAGTTATTTTAAACAATTTTTATTTTTATTTAATCTTTTTTTGTTTGACTGTGAGTGTCTTTGAAAATTTACCCATTGAAAGGGATAGGGTTGCAATCCCCCTTAAAGCATTGGTTGGGTTTTTAGAATCCTAACCAACAATAAAATCCACTCTAGCCTTATGTTGTCGTCGTTATTGCATTTATAGATATGATAAAACATGTGTTTGTCATTAGCACAGATAATAACTGGTAATTTTAAATCAATTCTAATGTGATAATGGGTTGAATGGCATTGGATAGAATAACATTTTTTGTTAGTATTAGTCCTTAAGGGTAGATGGAGTTCCAATATGGCGATGTGGAACCTTATTTATGTATTCAATTTTAGACAAGAACACATCAGCTTTCTAATAGACCTGTGACGTGTAGCATGCCCTTTGAAACGCATACTCAATAGGAGTCACTAGTAATATTCCAATGCAATGCAATTAAGGGATACTGAAACAGACCCCAAAAATTTCGCACATGTCTGTGGTTTATCAGTTAATTGGGGCCATAGTACATGTGCTGACCCCGTTTTTAAAATGAAGCCTTCTAATTGGCTGGATCTACTGCAATGGGGCTTGCAGAAGTGCTGGAGAGAAAAAAAGGAAGTTGCTCTTGCAGTCCAACTTGGCAGGCCTGCGCAAGTCACAAAAAAGACACAACTTGTGGACCTTGGCAGAGGTGTTTGAATCTAATGCGCATGTGCACCTTATGTGGGACAACTGTTCAAGTGAAAAGTTCGTTTGAGTACCCCTACTCTATTACACCTTGCTTTTTCAACATAAGTCAGAAACCGATGATTCTGAAATCGACTAATTGGGATAAAGTCAAGAGCTAGGGCACTAAGTTACCTTTTGCCCATTCCTAAGGTCTACCTCAAGCGATTTTCGACATTTCTCCGTTTCAGGCCAAGGGAAGCAAGTAGGAAACGAGGAGTTTCTTGGATTTAGGAAGTGCTAGAAAAGGCGATTTTTATACATTTTTCAAGGGCATTCGCCATTTTTATTTCCAGTGAATCCCATTTCGGTTTTTAATTGGGCTGATTGTCTTTCTAATCACGTTTACGTTTTTCACATTCGTGAGAAATCGTAAGCTTCACTTATCCGAAGCCCTGCTTCGCCTCTTAAGTCAATTTTTTCTCTTTTTTTTTTAACTAATTTTATAAGGTAAAATTAGATTCTTAATATGCAGCATTTTAGACGTGCTGTTAACACGAGGGCAAAAAAAATGTTACGTGATTGATCCTGTTCTTAAAAAGATTTTATCATTAAAACTTGTATTTCCTTATGTGGAAGAAACCGTCCTCCAAATAACATTGGGTTTGTATAATTTTACAATTTCACAAGCTTATTTATAAAAATTTAACGAGAATACTAAAGCCAGTACCAGTAACATATATATTGCAAATACATACGTGTGGTCTTAACAAGATAGCTTGACCCGGTTAATCGGACAGGTCCTATTATCCGGAATGTCCAAATTGTAATCCAAATTTTGAAAATTATGATTTTTTTTCTTGAATAATGTAGTCGTAGTAGAAAAATCTATTCTTGAGTTATACGCTCTCTTTATGGGCCCTTAAACCTCAACCAAATACTACACACACTTTAGTAGAATCTTGATTGGGATTCTAATCCACGATTATCATATTTTAATAAAACGTATAGGTACAATGTAGCCATTTTTCAGACACCTGCATGTCCCGCATTTTAACTATACTATAAAATTGCAGAGTTGGAGTTCATTAACTTTGCATACGTTGTCGTTTTATTTAATTCGTGTTCCCAAACTTTAGAAATATGAAAATTATTCAATGAGGTCTTTGAAAATCGCACTTTTAATGCTACAAAAATTGCATTTATAGAGAATCGCACTTTAAATGTGTTTGGATTCCACCAACCTACAAAAGGTTTGCATGTGCAGCATGAAATGGTGCATGTGCAGTCTTTGCATGATCCCACAGCACGTGCTGAACTTCTATATAGTTCTATTGTTTGTTGTTCCATTATTACAATTTAAAAATTTCAAGTTTGATCTTCCACAATTTTGTTCTTGGATTAAAACCAGTTCGGTTCAAGCTTAGACAAGACAATTTCTTCTTTGGGTGTATTTATTTTGTGATCCCACAAATTGGTGCCGATTCGGTTTGAAATTTTACAAATTTCTTTGATTTGAATGTGGGATCTATCCCCAAGTCCCCCCCCCCCCCTTCCTTCACCCATATCTTTCTAAAATGGACACATTGGTAGGTCATATACCATATCCTCTTGGCTAAACACGTTTCGACCCTATGTTTCACACGTCCTATACCTCGTTCGCCCGAATCCAGTGTCCTAAATTGAGCCCGGAAGGTACCCTTGGCCTCCCTCGACATCCCCCAAGTACCTCCGCAAGCTCTGTCCGGACGACGAGCGACTCGGATCGCGGCCGCCCCCCGACGGCGGCCGTGGACGACCCGCAGCACCACATGCGCGGATTCGCTGCCGTCATCGCGCTCTCCCATTGGTCGTCGCCCTGTTGCCGAGGCCTCTCCGCTCGCTGCCGCCCTATCATTCGCGAGGTTGATCCGAGAGCGTGCGGTTGCCGCTCCGCACCGCATGGATACGCGTCCCAACGCTGCCGGATTAACCGCGACCCTGAGCAGACTACTGCCGCGACTGCCAGCATGCATCTGCCGCTGAACGAAGAGCTGGCCCCGTCGTCGTCCTCGCCGCCCTCCGTTCTTGCCGGCATGCCGGCCGACCTGAGCCGCGTGGCGGCCGGCGACGACCACTATTCGAGCTTTTTGCAAACGCTTCTCAGCCGCAAGCAGCGGACCGTCGTCGCCGCCGGATCTTACTGCGCCTGTAAAACGTCCCCTTTTCTGCCCCCAGACTGCCACGGTTGCTTCCACAAGGTGTGCCTGCCCTTTGCCAATGCGTACCCCTGTCGACACGACAAGGATGCTCTGCCGCCCATCACCATGGACCGGGACGTGGTGAGTACTATGCATTTTTTTCTTCTTTTATTTTATGCAGTCCTGGACGATGGTCTACTAGACGACCTGATTTTAGGACAAGCGACCCGTCCTGCTGATAGTTGCATGGGTCCAATCCTCGAAAGCGACGCCGTGGAGGTGTCGCAGGAAGCGGTCGAGGCTTCGACAGAGACCGGAAGAAGTTTTCATGTCTCTGCTGTCGATGAGGTTGGGTCCTCACGAAATTTTGGGAAACGGGATAATGGAACCATTGGATGTTCTATATACGATATAATGAGTGATAATAGAATACCATGCAATGTAGGCCCTTGGTCAATGTTTCTCCAATGTAGGCCCTTGCTGAATGCTCCTCCTATGTAGGCCCATAGTCAATGTTCCTCTTAAGTAGGCCCTTGGTTATGTTCCTCCTATGTAGGCCCATTACAGTAGAACCTGTGTAAATGAAAAACCTCTCTAAAAGCATAAGATATGCTGGTCCCAACTTAAGACCCCGTGTATAAATGAATCTGTCTAAAAGCATATTTCTCACCGTTCCCAAGCTTATGCTTTTAGACAGGTTCTACTGTACCCTGATATGTATGTGGTCCCAATTAGCCCTCAACTGAGTTCAGAATAGATATATACAGCTTCATTGTATATATGTTTTCAAATAGCGTTATAGCTAAGCAAGAACTCAATAACGAAATTGGCACACTGCATATTTAAGGGACTGCATAGGATGGGGCATGTAACAGCGTAATAGCAGTTGAATTTGAAGAAATATTCAGTTTAAAGAGGTTCATATTCAGTTAAACCTAACTGAAGAAGAGCTTAATAGCGAATCGAACTGCATAAGAGCTTAGCAACAGCTTAGGTGTCACCTTGATCATGAGCTGTGTGACCAGTGAAGTTATGCTCGCGTTTAGCCTGCCTATAGGTGGCAAGAGCGTTGTAGCGAGGCAAACTTGCGTAAAAAAACAAATGGGCTTAAGTTCATAAAATACAATTTTTGCTAGAAAAAATTGATATGGAATTGGCAATCTGGTGAGTCATTGGTGACTATAGTAACCTTTTTTATAGAAAATTGACTGAGTTTGCGTGAGAGCGTACTAGCGAGGTGATTAGATTTAGTCCAACGGTGTAGACTAACGTAAAAGCAGTGTTATGGCTTTGATTAAATCTAATTTATGCGCTTATTAGCGTTATAACGAAACCCCTGAGTTGGCGCGAAAAAATCAGCTTAGTAACGAATCTTTTCATTCTGTTAAAGAGCGTAGTAGCGAGGCCAGTCACCCAACAATATTGCAAACTTTGTTATGTTGAAGTGATAGTAAATTTGTATAGCGTTATAGCGAATCAAGTCGGGCTTAGGTGCCAGAGGGCGCTGGTTTTCCTGTTCACCTTATAGCCCTTGCCGCCAGGAGCGCCCTGCCCTCGTTTATGTTTGATTGAAAAAGCGTTAATCATTTTTGGATATAATTGAAATACGAAGCTTCCTGGTGATTGGCGGAAGTTGATTAAAATGCATGTTCTCATTTTGACCCCTTAATAGCTTTCTTAAGCCTTTTCTAACACTGAGAATAGCATTTCTAGAAACGTTCGGAAATCAGGGTTCTTCCTAAATTGGCATCTTTTCCGAAAACTTTTTTCTGGCAACTTACACGTTGTCCAAAACAACCTTTTCCTAGCCAAAATCTTTTAAAAAATCTTTTCATCAGTGACTTCTTAAGTATTCCTGAAACATTGTTTTTCCTAAAAAGATGCGCTAGTTTTCCACAAAAAAAGGACTCATGTTTAGTATTAGAATGTAATTTTGGATATAAAGATTTTAAGGAAACTGAGTTTCGAGTTTTATGCATTTTTTATAAAAAAAAAAATTATAAAAAAGCCAATGATTTTTTTTAAAAAATTGGTTTTTGTGTAAGGGGTCATTCAAAAAGGACGTCACCCTACCCCTTGTCCACTTGGTGTTCCCCTTTCACAAACCTTTATAACTTAATTAAACAAAAAAATCCAAAAACTGAAAAATACCATCATTATTTTACGTCCATAATGGTTTCCCCTTCCCCTTCCCGTCCACATGGTGCCCACGTGCCAGCAAACCCCCTACCCCCTCTTGAGGACGTCCTTTTGCAATGGTCCCGAACACTGTGCTCCTAAAAACGCTTAAAAAAAGAAAGTGAAGTATTATGAAAATATAGCGAATTTTCCTCCAAATTGTTCACAAAATCGTTGTTTCAAAAGTTTTAATACAATTTTTTTTCACTGATTTCCTTACCAAATCTTGTTCTTTTGTTAAGAAGTCATTTTCAAAAAAATCGTTTCGGAAAACTGCGGCTTTTTAGAAAGGAAATATACGCTTATATAATACATTTCTTCTTATATAATATATTTTTTAAGGAAAAGCTCCCTTTCACAAAGAAATATAATAAAAAAAGGGATTTTTAAAAAAAAGCATGGTTGATTTGTCACCCAACCCCTATCCAATCTATTAACCTTGCGGTGATCTCTGACTCCATATCTTTTCACCCTACTTTCAATGCCACAAGTTTTTTTTCTTTCCCCGCTCCCGATTGGTCGACGTCAGCTTGGCTTCATTCGGCGTTGAAGGGGAACGTTTAATTGGTTTTTTAAAGTATTTCTCAAAAAATCCACAAAAAAAAAAAAAAATTGGCCAAATTTTCAACCAACATTTCAAATTGAAGCAATGGGAAATGTTGGGGAAGAATTCTAGCAGGGCCTCTCTATCGATGGTTTCATAGTTATGTATAAATTACATAAGTGTAGTAAAAATTTTATAACAAATTGAAAATTTCAACACAATTTTCAGTCAATACATTGCAATACATGGCTTTGGTCTCAAATGACAAAACTGCAATATTGAATAGACCCTTCAGGCTTCCAGTGTATGCAATTATTAATTGATCTCATACGTATATACAGAGTGGGCTAATAAAAAGTAAGCCAACTTTATAAAAATCATAAAAAGGTTATTTGTTAATTGAATTTAACAAAAATTTGTACGAATATTGTTTTTCTCTTTACTTTCGAATTGCACTAGTTCACGTTCTTTTTTTAATGACGTAATCATTCGAATTTGTCTTTCAAAATGGCGTTCACTGACGAAGAAAGAACCACGATATGTTTTTGCGTAAAACGAAAAATTACAGTGCTAGGCAATTTTTGAAGTTGTTTTCGGAGAAACATGCTAACTTTGAACACAAATTGAAATAGGGAATTTTTTTGTATTCTGTTTAAGTACACATGTACAAATTTTCAATAAATTCAATTAACAAACAACCATTTTATGATTTTTATAAATTTGGCTTTCTTTTTATTGCCCCACCCTGTATATTTCTTTAAAAAATATATTTGCAGAATAATTATCTTAATATGCCTGTGGAATTCTAGCTACCAATGGCTGTTTAGCCATGTATGGGTCTCAAAAGCTTAAAAAGCCTAAGATTTTTTGTAGTGTGTGTGGACGTCGTTTATGAGCGACCCCACGCTGTACCTCTTTGAGTACTTGCGCTAGGCATTTTTATTGAACAGAACTAACCGGTTTTTCGTGGAGGTTGACCTATAAAACTGGACTGCTCCCAGCAGTACCCTCTCGCGATTGAATTGCATTCCGAGCTGATCCTTTGGCACACACATGTTGTAACATAATAGGCCCGGGGGGTGGCGAGGGGTGGGAGAGTACCGTACCACATAACGCGCGATGGAAGGTCGCCGCCATCTTGGGGGAGGTGGGGCTACCTCGCCTTTGACCCCCGTCTCTTCGGAAGATGCCCATTTAGGCAGTTGAGGCCCTTCTCGAGCATGCTTCAAGTTAGCCATCGGGCCCATCATCAGAAATGTCCCAATACCATTTTGTTTAAGATGTGACTTATTTCGAACATTACGTAATGGTCCTTGAGTGTCATTATGGTTCTTATTAATGTGGCTTTTTCCATACATTACCATGACTACGTCTGGTTTTCAGCTCCTTTTAATGTTTTCTTCAAATTTTCAGCTGCTTTTCAATGGCTTTTTTCATGTGCATGCGTTTTAATTCATGCTTTCAGTGACCTCTTCTTGGGGTTTTTTACGCTTCCGGTCGCGTGTTCTTAATCACGGAACGAATCCTAGCGTATAGAACTTGTAGGACTTCTTATTTTGTGTGGTTTGCAAGTTAGATTTTCGATTCTGCTTTTAAGACATTTTCCATGGATCTAATATCTGGATCCATGGCCATGGATTTTTCATCATAGTTTTCCATCTTTGTTTTATAACTATTCGTGATTTGCCATAATTACTTAATTGCGTGATTTGTCCGCTCGCTTTCTCCATTATTCCTCGTCCGGTGTTTTATGTGGTTTTTTTCCGCAAATTTCAAAGCCCGCATTTTTGTGCTTGCCTTAGTGTAACGGTGTTAACCTTTAGCCCCTGGGGCCTCACCTCACGCTCGAGGAAGCGGTTGTTTTGCGAAAGTGGGCCGACTTTGCTTTTTCTCGCCGCTTCCTGCATTTTTCGCCTGATTTGCATGTTGGTCCGCCATTCGTCAATCTCGGCTCGCGGGACTGCAACAGCCATTCATCACGGACGAAAAGGACTGACCCACAAGCAACTTCCTACAACTTGGCTGCTGGTTTTTTTTTTGTACGGGGTGTGGCCCGGGGCGCTATTCGGAAATCAACCTTTTTGGAACAGAATCCAGTCTTTAGTTTCCTACACCGTTTACGCGTAACGGCTATCCGCAGTGAATTTTCCGGTTCTTTGGATTTTCCCCTCCCAATGACTTTTGTCAGTTTTTACTGTTTAATCAAAGATATTGTCAGGTTTTCTTTCTCAAATGCAGTGTTATTAACCTTTCTGTTTTCCAAATATAAATGTTTCCAGTTTTTCTGCTTTTCAAAAAAGATATTGTCAGGTTTTCCGTTTTTCCCAAAACTATCCAGGCTCTCCGTTTTTCCAAACATTTAAGTTTTTCCTATTTTGCCAAAAAACTATTCAGGAATTCTGTTTTTCCAAAGACGTTGTCAGATTTTCTTCTGTTTTGCCAAAAACTTTTCAGTTTTTCAGACGTCAGGTTTTCTGGGTTTGTTTTTTTAAAAAAACTATCCAGGATCTCTTTTTCCTAAAAACTGTTCAGGCTTTCTGTTTTTCCAAAGACATTGTCAGATTTTGTTCTGTTTTGCGAGAAACTATTCAGTTTTTCTGCTTTTTCAAAGACATTATCAAGTTTTCTGTTTTTTAAAAAACTATCCAGACTGTTTTTCCAAAAAAAGCTGTTTATGCAGTCTGTTTTTCCAAAGACATTGTCAAATTTTGTTCTGTTTTGCGAAAAACTATGCAGTTTTTCTGCTTTTCCAATGACATTGTCAAATTTTGTTCTGTTTTGCGAAAAACTATGCAGTTTTTCTGCTTTTCCAAAGACATTGTCAGGTTTTCTGTTGGTTTTTTATTTAAAAAATCTAAGCAGACTGTTTTTCCAAAAAAAACTGTTCAGGCATTCTGTTTTTCCAAAGACATTGTCAGAATTTCTTCTGTTTTGCCAAAAAAAAAAAAAAAAAGAAAAAAAAAGCTGTTCAGTTTTTCCAAAGACATTATCAAGTTTTCTGGGTTTTTTTAAAAAAAAAACTATCCAGACTCTGTTTTTCCAAAAAAAAAAAACGGTTCAGCCTTTTTTTAAAAAAAGGATTTATTTCAAGTAATTCGTATACATCTTTTCATAATATTTATTGGTATTTTAAGATCATTTCATGGCCATGCTTTTAATCTGGCATCCCGCAAGAGGACGTTTTTCTCTGGGTCTATGGTCGCTCCTCTAGCCGCCCTTGTGCCTCTCCTTTCCGCGGAATCCATCTTCTCCCCGCCGACCGTCGCCATTGCCTACCGTCTGGGCCTCACGTTGGTCCCGTTGAAGGGCGAGCCGGCAGTCACCTGATAAATGCATATTAATTTACTCGTATCGAAGCCGATAATTAATCGGCACGTAGGCCTATGGCTCTGACCTCCCTGATAATCTTTTCCCATGACTTCCAGGGGCTAATGCGCCGCTTTTTTTTTGTACAGTTGCCGAGCCCACATTGGTAGCCGATAAATCTGAAAAGAGGGGTGAAAAAAGCATACAGATTATTAATTATTGAATTATTAATTATTAATCGGAGCCGGATTTTCTATCTTAATTGCTCAGGCATTGAAGTGCGAAACTTAATTGAACGGGGAGGAGAAAAGGGGGACATTTGCGTTTTTTTGGCCGAATTTGGGGGACGATTTGGCCCCCCCCCCCCTCAATCCCAGAAAGGAATTTTTGATAATCATATCGTCGCTTAGCAGCAAAAATTTGACCTTAAAAACGCCAATACCAACAGATTAAATATACAGGGTGTCCCCTTAACTTTTTTTCAGAGTAGAGGTGGTCACGAAATTCATTTTAGCCGATTAAAAGACGGAATTGAGTATATTAATTTTCAACCGAATTCAATAAAATTAATTGCGTGACTATCCCTAATGTATAATGTATCCTTTTTTCGACCTTTCCTCCCTCGGATTGATGACGCGCGATATGGACCGCCCCCGCACCAATTCAATGGCCTGTACGAGTGCACGCGCAAGGCCTATTCGCAAAATCCCGACCCTTTAAGCCATGGATAATGGGGGGCAGATTTAATTATGCAGTGTGCCGCAAGATGTTTAGACCTGCCGTGAGCTGATGGGCCATAGTTTCACTTTTGCATGATGGCCAATATCCGCAGGAAGTGACGTCGTTTTGGTTGGACCCGAAGGAAGTTCCGGCTCGGTGGGGACGTTCATAAACGACATGCGGGAGGGTAGTTCCAAAAGTCGGTCATCATCAAATTGACGAAATGACGTAATGCTTTTTTGTGTGTGCCTTTTTATTTCATCGTACAGTTTTTGACCTACATGAGCAACAGGGTGGATCGGTCTTTCGATTTTTCTCAACCCCGTTTTTCTTTTTCTTTTCTTGGCATTTTTTTCTTCTTCTCCTTCCTTTGCAGCTCAGAAAAGCGTTACCCCTTTTTGCCCTCTTAATTTAGGCCAATGAAACTGGAGGTGGCGCCCCCAGAAGCGCCGCTTCGCCCAAGTTTTCCAAGCTGTTCTTTTTTGGAATTTTTTCCCCAGATTTTTTTTTAAATTTTTTTTTTTTTTAAATCCCAAATTTCGATTAAAACCTTGAGAAAAACAAAGAAATACTCGGGCGTTAATGAGCGACCTTCCGTTAATAAGGCGGCCGGGGAAGGTTCCCGTAAGGGGCGCCCACGACTCGCGGGTCGGAAGTCGTACGCCAAGGACGCGGATCCCCCCCCCCGCCTTGTCCAAGGACTTGTAGAGATTTCGTCGGGCAGATTCATAAAGATTACGAGGAATGAATGAGATAACCGACGAATGAATGAGTCTCCAAAAAATGGAAAGAAATTATCAAATATTGGTGGCGATTCTGCAGTTTTCAGAGGATTCCGTGGTTTAAGAAGATTCTAGGGAGGTTGAAGGGGATTCCGAGGTTTTAAAGGGATTCCAAAGATTGGATATTCTCCAAAGGTTTTTCAAGGATTCTGAGGATTGAAGTAGATTCTGTAGTTTGATGGATATTTCTAAGATTGGGAGATTTTCAAATTCTGGTGTTTACAGAGGATTCCGATATTTAAGAAGATTCTTGGGAGGTTGAAGGGGATTCCGATGTTTTAAAGGGATTCCGAAGATTTGAGATTCTCCAAAAGTTTTGAAGGGATTCTCAGAATTGGAGTGGATTCTGTACTTTAAATAATATTTCGAAGATTAGTAGTTTTTCTTAAGATTGAGAAAGGGGATTGTGAGGATATTCGAGATTCCATCTGGCTGGCACAAGATTGCCAGGATTCCAACGGAAATGCCAAGGGATCCGATAAGGAATCCCTTCATTTCCAGAGACTGAGATTGGCATGCTGGAATCTTAGCCAGGGGTTTCGGCTGAGCAGCCCGTGCGTGAAAGTGCACACATTTCGTCTTTTTTTTTTTGTGGATGGAGGTGTAGGGGGAGGAAATGGGGGGGTCATCACCACCGCTGTTTCTATTTTCAGCTCATTTTTGGGCATCTGCCAGTCCATCTCGAAAAAGATTGGCAGCCAGAAGTTCGTTGCCAGTTGCATGCAGCCGAGCGCGGCAAGGCCATTCGCCGGTTAACCGGAGCGCCACCAGCTCAAGGCGCGGCCGTGGCCCGCGTTGGGGTTTCACCGAAATTAGGTCACGCTTGCGTCATCGAGGTTTTTTTTTTTTTGCACGCTTGCGCAATGCCTGGGAGCGCCGTACGTGCAACTGTTCTCGTCGCCACGGATGGCGCTCAAAAGCTTTTTTTTAATGGGCAACGCCATCTGTGGAAATATCAGTAACTTTACTACACGTAGAATGGCACATGTCAAATGAATAAATCTTTCACCATGGATATCCCCAAAACCACTGGAACTGATTCATATAGGGCATCTGCTAATTGCAGAGTGGCACACTTGAGCTTATTGGTCCTAGCTGAGGTCCTTCGTCACTCACTACAGGATTGCACATTAATTCCTTATGGATTTCTCTAGCCAAATTGTCGATGTTCTAACCAAGGAGGAAACATTGTAGATATTTCCAAAACCACTGGGACTGATTCATATAGGGCATCTGCTAATTACTGAGTGGCACACTTGAGCTTATTGGCCCTATTTGAGGTCCTCTTTTTTGAAAGGTTATCTACAGGAGTGCACATTCGCTCATTATGGATTTCTCTATCAGAATTTCAGAAACATATCGCACTGTGATGTTTGCCATTTGCTATGCGCAGAATGGCACATGTGAAATGGTCTTTAACAGGGATGTTCGGTACTTATCGGTTAATTCACCGCCACTGAAAGTATGGCGTGTCAAAAACAACATAATCACTCTGCTTCAATAATG
>JAQGAE010002984.1:0-16010 GCA_034696685.1 Julus scandinavius | reverse complement strand
TTCACGGTTCCCATCATTCCCTACTCAAATGTGCGCCCCCTCCCAACATTATTCACTACCCACATTTGCGCTCCCTCCCATCCCCCATTACCCAAATGTGCGCTCTCTCCCCAATCCTCCACTACCCATATTTGCGCCAAACCTCTCATTTCTCAGTACCCAAATTTGCGCCCCATTCCCCCCCCCCCTTCAACTTCCACTGTGTTTCCACCAGAGATGAAAATGTGACTGAATCAGGTGAAGCACAAAACAGGCTTCACAATAAAAATGGCCGTCATTTAGAATAGGATGAAATCAGAATATTAGGTCATTCACCAGAATATGACTGAAGAGTGTGAATTTTCAACTGACTGAAAGCAAAAACAATTGAAACCAACTTGAAAAATTTCAAATAGGCAAAACGATGACTGGCTCAAAGTTACCCCCATTGGAATCCAAAGTCTCAAAGCAGTCCAAATCAGGCCCAAACATGTTAATACATGTTTCAAGTACAGATGATTGACATTGTAGAGCAATCGTTTAACACCAACTCTCCTTTTTGGTGTTAACACACCCACAATTTCACCCCAATAAAAAATAGCAGTGAATGTAGTACCCAACAATTAAGAAAATCCTATAAAAACCAGATGGTAAAAAGCAAGTATAGGATCATGAGAAATAAGTTAAATTACACCCTCGATGTCCGATCGATTTTCATATATCGAAATGGGCATCCGTGTCCTCGTTATGATGACACCACTCAATTAGGGGGCAGAAAATGCGCAAATCCATCACAATTAAGAACAGCTTGTTTTATGTGAAAATCCTTTAAGCTATTGGGAAATAAAAGCCAGAAAACGCCATTTTTCATCGCTAACGTCATCGATAGGCTTAACTGAAGTCGAGTTAAGGAACGCTTAGCAATCGATCGAAGGCCAAATTACAGTACTACAACTATGTCATTAAATCCACACCAAGTTGCAGCAAACTTGTAGTACTTGTCATTAATGAAACTTTAATCATACATTCCGATGCGGATGCCGGTTGCACTTCAAAATATTGGAAATATACAGAAAAACTACATTTTTCCACCATTTATGGCCTCATGGTGAACATTTATATAGGGCCATATATGACATTACATTCCATATATGATATTTCCATAACTGATCTAGACATCGGCTGCGCTATGAAATATGTACGCGCATATCCGATCGCAATTTATCCACTATTTATGATTATGTAAAGTTGCCCCAGTGTGAAAAATTTATATCGGGCCATATATGCCTTATTAGACCCCATATATGAAATTTCCATAAACAATGTTTCCATTTATGACTGAAATGTATGATATTTTCAAAGTACACCCATACCTCGCTTTGCGGTCTAGATACGTTACGGAAAAGTTGGCCGTAAAGCGAAAAGCCATATATCGAATCAATTATTTTTATACAGAACAGCATTTTTTGTGGGCGTATAACTAAACATTGTGGGCCCGTAAATCGAAAATGTGCCATAATTAAAAAATGCCGTTATAGCGAAACGCAGTATAGCGAGGTATATGTGTATTACTTTTAATGCGGCAGTGTATATTTAATATGCCGTATAGAACCATGGTCATATATAAATATTCATTCACACATACGGGTATGTTTTCATATTTGACCAATTTCCGATAAATCCATATATAATTTTTCTATTTATGACTGAAAATGGTGACCTGACGAAAGCACGCGTAGCGCTTATGTTGGTTAGATTAGGTTGGGTTAGGTTAAGGTGTTGTGTCTATGCGCTTTTGTCAGTGTGCCTCTGAAAACATGCTGATGGTCCACCTCACCAGGGGTCTATTTGGGATCACAATAGGTCAGCCAAATAGCTGGCAGGTTGTTATTGATGTTAGAAAGTAAAAAGGTATCAATTCCATCTGGTGAGGGGAAGAGGGTGCAAACCGGTTTGGTTGCTACCATGAGGCGATTAAGGAATGTGTAAATACATCCCTCTACCATATGGCGTTTATTTGCTGACTGTAGGGTAATGAGTTGAATTAAATTTTATTGATGCCAGTCAATGGAGAGGGACACTGACAGAGACTGCAGTTTGAGGCTTTTTATGTTTCTTTATATGTCATGTTTTTATGTTTCCATATAGGCCCAATTTCTGTTATATCCATATATAATTTCTCCACCTGGGAAACAATCCATGTGCAGCACAATCTAATTACATTTGGACAAACTAATAAGAGGTCTCTTTAATAGTTTTCAGTTGTTTTATAGCGTTTTGGCTTTAATAAATTTTCACGGCTTATCAAAGAAGATTATAAATAAAGCGCAATAAAGAAATAAGTAAAAGTAGACAGGGCAATTGGATGAAGCGCCATATATATAGTATATATGATGAAAAGCATTTGTTTTGATGGCTCGTAATAACCTCCTTTTATGGTCAATTTAAGCTGCTTCAAATGCAATGAAATCAACCTACAAAAAAACCATTGTCTATTTTCAAAATGCTGATTAACTTAAAGGGAAATTACCTTAGTAAAGACAAAATGAAAAACTACGGTAATAAGAAAAAATGGCGGATGGATTTTTTTTACAAGTACTAACATCTGGTGTTTTTTAAACTTATTCCATCTATTTTACCATTTTTATGACACAATATTTCATAGACTTAACAGTCACTCTGAATATGTTTTCGTCAATGGTCTAAACGTAGGTCCTATAACGAATTCAGCACCATAAGGACCCCTAGTGAATGATGTGGTAACCAAAATTCCAGCTGCTAAAAGTAATATGGCGGCATGTAAATGGCCATATTAGCATCTGAAATGCAATCGCTTATATGAGGAGAAAAAATGAAGTCTTAAGGTTTATATTCCTTCTATCACTTTCCATATAATAATACATGTTTGGAAATTTATGTCCATAAACTTAACATGTTTTATAAATATTGGTTTAATATTTAGTTTTTGGTTAGTGATGCTACAGCTGGACATGATTGAGCTGATTGGGTATTTTTTTATTTGTTGTACTAACTACCTTGATTATCTCAAGCAACCCAAATAATCTAAACAGCCATAGCCCCATCCTGTGAGACACTAAGAGACTAAGGTCGTGAAATCACTGTCAGATCACTGATCAATAGGATAAAGAATCACAACTAATTGAAAGTCATGTCTGCTCATATTCAATTCTCATGGGGAGATTATGTTCCTCCCCTGCTGAGAGGTTCAATTCAATTTAGTACCCTACAGTTTAGATCAAGGTGACTGATAAGGACCACCCTGCTGAGCTGTTTGTTTACTTTTACTCAACTTGTTTACTTTTCATGATAGAATAGGTTAAAATTGCAACTTAAACATGAGATAGCATACTGGTTTTAAGAATGCAAACAGTGAAGTAAAATGTTAAACATTGGAGATAAGGTAAGATTGGGGATTGAGCCTCTTAACTGGGAATGTTGATCCTACTCAGTATGGAAACTTGGGTTTGAGGCTTATTTCGAAGCCAAGTACACCTATACCTCGCTATAACGGCCTTTTTTAATTATGGCACTGTTTCGATTTACAGCCCAAATGTTTCGTCATACGGCCAAAAAATGCTGTATTGTTAGAAATTTTTGCATCAAAATAATTGATTCGTTATACAGCTTTTCGCTTTACGGCCAACTTTTCCGGAACGTATCTAGGCCGTAAAGCGAGGAATCGGTGTATCGATATTTTAACCGATACTGCCATCCTTACCTACATGGGACCTCGGTTTATGCCCAAAGTAAAGCATTTTATGGAATTTTGCCCATCTGAAAACCGCATCTTAAAATCTAGAGGCAAGTGCAAACCATCACGACCACTGGCGTCAACTGTACTTCCCTTAATGGATTTTTTGATCTCGTAGGGTCTTTATCCGTTCACCCCGCAAAGTTCTTGGTCCCTTTGGACACCCTGTACACTCGTATATGGTAATGTAATTTTCTTTAGGGCTCAATTCGGCCATTTGCAATCCCCATGACATGAATATCGCCAAACTAAAAGCTCATTGATTTTTGGTGAAAACACATGTAAAACTGAAATGGAGGATTTAAATCTAGAAAAATGGACGCCTTATGGGAATCAGTATTCAGGTGAATGGTCAAGTGGCCATTTTGGCACACAGTACAATTTGAGGAAAAAGTACAGTGTGAATACAAAAAAAGTCTTAATATTATCGACATATAAAATGCCACTGTCTGACATACATGAGACACTATCTGGAAATATTTCAAAACTTAAGTGGTGATAAAACTTCATGTTTCCAGTGTAGTGCAGTGCATATATGGACAGGTACACATTCTGTTGATGTTGTTGGTTGAAGTTTAAGAGCCCAAAGACAACTAAGGCTAAAGGGGGCCCAACCAGTTGCGGGTTGAGCCTGAAGAGGGTCTACAGGACAAACCGGTTATACTAGATGTGCATATTGCGTGACAGAGAGGACCATAGACAGGCTTGGCACAGTTCCAAGGAACGCCTTAAGTTGGTCATTACAGGAGGCCCAGACAAATTATCACAGGACAGGAAAAACAAACGATTAGAAAGGCTTAACAGGTAACAGTATGAGGACAGGAAAATTGGGTTAAAGTGCAGACAGGAGACCGTAAAGGGAGGTACACGTTCTGATCATTCCAAATATACTGATACCTCGCTATACGACCGCTCTTTAAATGGCCTTTCGCTATAACGGCCTTTTATAATTATGGCACTTTTTCGATTTACGACCCAAAATGTTTCGTTATACGGCCCAAAAAACCTAATATATATTGACTCGTTATACAGCTTTTTGCTTTACGACCAACTTTTCCGAAACGTATCTATCCCGTAAAGCAAGGTATGGGTGTTTTTATATCAGACCTTTTACAGTACCCTCATAACCATCATATCTTTATCCTTATTAGCCTTTATCTAAGTGTACATGAGGCACACAAAGCCTTTATCTATACCTTATCAATACATGGAATCAAACATGACCATATACTGGGATGGACAAAATAATGTGACCGCTAAGAATTTAGGGATGGAGTGCCTTTTTGTCTATTTAGTCCTCAACTATATCATGGATGTATTGCAAAGTTGTAGGTATCCGAAAAGTTTATCGACTGCAATTCATCAACGGAAAATTCACCGACTTGAATGGATGCACTCCCCGCAATCAGTCGAAAGGATTATTAACCAATTTTTGTAAATGAATTTTTCAATTGAGGTTTAGCATCCATTATTTAGGTCATTGTATTTGAATGTTCATATTATTTATTTAAGTGTATCTGAATTTCAGAACACCTATACCTCGCTATACGGCCTTTCGCTATAAAGGCCTTTTTTAATTACGGCACTTTTTCGATTTACGGCCCACAATGCTTCGTTATACGGCCAAAAAAAGTGCTGTAATTAAATAAATTGGCCAAAATATGTGATAAGTTATCCCAATTTGCACAATTTGAATTCTCATGCCGTCACTTGCTGGCAGCATGTGCAAATCACATTTTTCAAACTTGTTGATTAATTTTAAAAAATCTACCATTTCAAAGTGAAAAACGACAACATCATACGCTTGATGATTTATCAAGCTATTTTAAACAATTTTTATTTTTATTTAATCTCTTTTTGTCTAACGGTGAGTCTGTTTTAAAATTTCACTCATTGAAAGTGATAAGGTTGTATTCCACCTTAAGAAGAGAAAAATGAAAATCACAATGCGGAAAGAATTTATTCGTTATACGGCTTTTTCGCTATACGGCCAATTTTACCGGCTGCCGGAGGTAAGGGTGTATTTTTCCATTAATTATCCTTTCGATGAATTGTGAAGAGGTGAACTTTCAATTCGGTGAATTATTGTAGGTGAATTTTCTGTCGATGAATTGCAGTCGGTGAACTTTCGTAGAACCAAAGTTGTAACCAGTATATTCACAGTATTTTGTCTACCCACTGTACATCCCTTCAGGAGCAAAGGGTGCAATCTTCCATCAATTCAATTCCACTCCATGCCCTTTAATCGTTGCAATGGCAACAAGTGAAGACCCCTATTTAGTATGTCATGTGGTTTCTGATAACATCGTAATTCACTCGCATCTAGTATTATTAGGGACAAGCAATCCTGTTAATCGTTCATGGCAGATCCCCCTCCTCCCATATCCTCCCCTATTCCTCCATGCATTTGGATTGGGGCTCCTCAGAGTCCCCTCCTCAACCAAGGGCATCGATGAACTAATTTATATTTTTAACAAGTATCTTTTACTATGCAAATTCATCAGAGGTACATCTTTAAAGGAGAATGTCAATAGATGCAACGAGATGGTTTAAAATTAGTTGGATATAAGGGGAATCTCGAATGAGGGATGGGGGAATTAATTCCACCCTCAATTACCCCTGCTAAAACCCCCATCTATTCATTTCCCCTCTAATACACACAACAACCACTTGTTGCTACTGACAACAGGAGAAGAATTACAAAACACCCAAATGCGATTTGAGCTGGAATAACATTTTCTGATTTTTCATCTTGTTTTCTACGTGCTTACTGAAACAGGAGAAGTAAGAGTAAGTATTCGAGCAGAAAAAATGCTAAATTTCGTGAATTATTAGGTACTTATTTGTGCATGCATCAGCAGGGTGAAATATACGGATGACGTCATCCCAGGGTCTTATTCCCCACGTGTGTTTTTATTACCCAAAATAAAATATTCATTTTTTTTTTAAAAAGCTGAAGGGAACTGTGCTTTTGGGGGGCTTGGGTGAAAAAAAGACTGGAGTTGAGGTGAAATGGATTAAAGGAAAAGGGGGGGGGGGGGGAAGATGTTAAAAAGAAACAAAGTGAACAAAGTAGAAAAAGAGGTGAAAGGAAAAGGGGATGAAAAAATTGACATATTAGAGGTGATGGGAAGGAGGGGAAATTGTGAAGGGAAATTGGGTCCAATTAGGATCTTTGCAAGTGTTAAGGGAAAAAAAGGAAGATGTAGAGTAAGAAGTGGTGGAAAAAAAGGGATGAGAAGTGTCAAAGTTTTGTTTCTCTCATTCCTTGACGTCATTATGGGAGGGGATTTGACATTCTGGTCTCATTTTGAGACTATAGGGCCTCGGGGTCCTTATCCCCTATGTTCATGTGAACATGCCCTACCAGCTGTAGTTTACAGTGGCGCCTTCAATTGAAACTATTGAGAAGGCTGAAAGTCAAATCCAATCAACCCCCATAATCATCATTTTAAGCATGAAATAATTCCTAAATTGACATTCATATATACAGAGGCAAGCATAAAAACCCAACAATAAAGTGAAATAAAGAAATTGTGAGGGTCCAATGAGGGTCGTTGTCAGTGTGGAGGAAAAGGAAGAGGTGAAAATGGGGTTGTGGTGAAAAATAAAAAGGATGAAAGGAAACCAGGTGTAACAAAGAAAGGGGAGATAGGTGAAGAAAGACAGGAATCATTGAGGTAGATATGGAAGGAAGTTGTGGAAGCAAATCAGGCGAAAGGTTGTTGGGAATATTAATCAAAACAATGTGAAGAAGGTAGAAAAAGAGGGTTAAGAACGAATAGGAAGAATAGGAAATGAAAAAGACCTGCAGGATGTAAAAAACAAGGCCAATAAGGTTGGATTTCAGTAAGGCAGTAAGGTGGTGATATGGAGAGAGTACGTAAACTAAACAAGATGAAACTCGCTTACCTGGAAATTTTTTCTACGAGGGTAAATTCCACCTTATATCGAGGGTTTTTAACAATAAAAAAGAAAGTGTATATACATGGGACCTTGTCTAAAATTTCATGTGGAAGGGAAAGTCGCAAAATGACAACAGTCCGAAAGGAACGGGTACGTAACCAACTTGACTGCGGGTTTTGGCAGGATACGCAAGAAAAAGGAGATAAAGCTAAATAAATGTTCAAGATGGGGAAAATAAAGGAGAGTATTTAGAAAAACAAGATTTAAAGGGCATAAAAAGAAAGGTTTCAAAGAAAAATGGGATAAAAAGGAGGTTTACGAAAGTGGGTTACGTGCCGATTCTAATGTGCGGGGGCTCGCTTCCCGGTCGATGTCGGTGGAAATTTTACAGATGGGAGAAATTCCATAAGTGACGGTTGAGAGTTTAAACCGAATTCCCATGTAGATTGTTGCATGTTAAATACCCCTCAAGAGGGGGTGAAAATCGCCCCTCTTGGGCCAAATATCCAGGTAGGTGATGAGGGCTTATCCTTTTGTGCTGGGTTTAGCCCTTGTGTTGCAGAAGTAGGTCAAAGTTAAAAATTAACAAACAAACATTATGGAATGTGAAGGAAGGAGGAGAAATGTTAAGAAATGAGGGGAAATGTTAAGCAAACAAACAATAAAAAGTAGCTAAAGTAAGGCAGAAGGATATTAAGGAAATATGAGGAATGTTAAACAAACAAAGAAGCAATAAAAGGTAAAAGTAGGAGGAGAAATGTTAAACAAACAAACAATGAAAGGTAAAAGGAGGAGGAAGAATGTTAAGGAATGAAAGGGAATGTTAAACAAACAATAAAAGGTAAAGGAAGGAGGAAAATGTTAAACAAATAAACAAACAATGAAAGGTAAAAGGAGGAGGAAGAATGTTAAGGAATGAAAGGGAGTGTTAAACAAACAATGAAAGGTAAAAGAAGAAGGAAGAATGTTTAGGAATGAAAGGGAATGTTAAACAAACAATAAAAGGTAAAGGAAGGAGGAAAAATGTTAAACAAATAAAGAATAAAAGGTAAAAGAAGGAGTAGGAATGTTAAGGGAAGGTAAAGGGAGTGTTATACAAACAATAAAAGGTAAAAGAAGGCGGAGGAATGTTAAGGGAAGGTAAAGGAAGGAGATAAATGTTAAACAAATAAACAATAAAAGGTAAAAGAATGAGGAAGAATGTTAAGGAATGAAAGGGAATGTTAAACAAACAAAAGGAAGGAGGAAAAATGTTAAACAAATAAACAATAAAAGGTAAAAGAAGGAGGAATAATGTTAAGGGAAGGTAAAGGGAAAGTTAAACAAACAATAAAAGGTAAAGGAAGGAAGAAAAATGTTAAATAAATAAACAATAAAAGGTAAAAGAAGGAGGAGGAATGTTAAGGGAAGGTAAAGGGTCAACTACTTAGGTTAAAGGAAAGATGATGGGAGAGAGAGTAGTAGGGTAATTCCCAAGTGAATTAATCAAGACAGGATGAAGGTGAAGGAATGCAAAAGGGGACTGCAGCAAAATGGAAAAAGGTGAAAGGAAAATGAAAAACTTATTAAGATAAGGAAGTATTTTGCATATGAAACATGAGAGGATTTGGAAAGTGTTAAATAGGATTATGAAGTAGGAAGTTGTGAAAGGTTAAAAGGTATTTGACAAGGGGTTAAGCACTTCATTGTAAACAAGGACAAGTGATGAAAGGAAAGGATTATAGAAGGAATAAAAGAAGGAAGACATGGGGGTATTGTCAAGTGCAATAAAGCTATAACATTTCGAAAGCAGGTACTTTTGGTTTAATGCTAAAACGTGATCATAACATGTTAACATGTGCATTTTCATATTCGCCACATATTCAACCTGCGACACTTGCAAGTGCTTGAAAACAGTGTTTCTTAAATATGCGAAGCCCATGTCATTTTATTTCACTAAAACAACATGGGGTCTGCTAAATGTTTATGTGGATATGTGTGGTTAAATAAATTCTTTTGTGGATCATATGCAGCTATGTAAAGGTTTAATAAACATGAATAAAAGTTTGGATAGTTTTTTGTAAATAATTGTGTGGTTAAGTAAAGGTTCTGTGGCCTGTCTGGTTAGATAGATGTTGTAAATCTAATGTGGTTAGATAAAGGTTTTGTGTGGCTCACTTTTGTCTAGATAAAGGTTATTTTAATCCCGAAAAGTTGGATAAAGGTTTTTGCAGGTAGATAAACATTTAGAGTGTCTCCTTTACAGGTGGATAAAAGTTTTGTTTCCTGTGTGGTTAATGTTGTGAATCTTGTGTGATTAGATACAGGTTTTGTTTGAATCATGATAAGTTAGATAAAGATGAGTGTGGCTAGTTTGTAGTTCTATAAAGGCTTAGTTTGTATCCTTAACAGTTGACTAAAGGTTTAGTATGTGTCCTTAATGGTTGGATAAAGGTTTATTATGGATCCTTAACAGTTAGATAAAGGTTTAGCAGATATTTTTAAAAGTTGGCTAAAGGTTTAGTATGGATCCTTAAGAATTTAATAAAGGTTTTGTGTGACTTTTATGTGAATATATTAAGGGTTTGTTGGTATCTTGTGTGGTTAGATAACCTTTTTTTGTGGATCTGTATGTGGTTAGATATAAGCTTTGCTTAGTTACATAAAGATTGTTTGCGGTTCTATAAAACCTGTTTGTGATTCTATGAAATCTGTTTGTGTTTCTATAAACCCTGTTTTTGGTTCTATAAAAACAATTTGTAGTTCTATAAACCCTGTTTGTGGTTCTACAAAATCTGCTTGTGGTTCTCTAAAATCTGTTTGTGGTTCTATAAACTCTGTTTTTGGTTCTATAAAATCAGTTTGTGGTAACATAAAATCTGTTTGTGGTAACATAAAATCAGTTTGTGGTAACATAAAATCTGTTTGTGGTTCTATACACCCTGTTTGTGGTTCTATGAAATCTGTTTGTGGTTCTATAAAATCTGTTTGTGGTTCTATAAAATCTGTTTCTGGTTCTATAAAATCTGTTTGTTTCTTTAAAATCTGTTTGTGGTTACATAAAAATTTTGTGTGGCAGCATAAGATTTTTTTTTTTTCAGATTAGATAAAGGTTGCATTGAACCTGAGGTACGACCAACATTTTTCGAACACTAAGCACGCACTAAGTAAGCACTAAGTAAACACAAAGTCAATGCTTTTACTTACATCAAAGACGAAAATCTTCAGAAAACTCTTTTAAAGTTTTTCCATTCACTTAGTTAAGAATCCAAGGTTCGAACCCCTCATATTTTCCGCGTAAATCCTGTGACACCGAAGACCGACGCTCAACCGCTCAACTGCTCAACCGCTCTCTGCACGTGCTCGTAGGCAACTGAGGCGAGGACTGCAGGAGGAGGAAGAGGAGGAGGATCCATTGGTGGAGATGGGGTTGCCAAGGGATACCAGGGGGGGAAAGAGAGAGAGAGAAAGCACCTGTGTTCGGCAAACTAGAAAATCTGTCCTTTTTTTCTTGCTACAACAAAAGGACCAGCGAGCAATTCCATCAATGCGAGGATTATTGTTGTTGCTGTCATTGTGTTTTCAGTACGAATTCTCGAACAACGATCAATGAAAAAATCTGCAGAAATGAGTGCCATCGAAACGGAATTTGAAAGTCTCACCAACCGGAAGTGAGATACAATCTATGCACAGAATGTATTCCAACAATGTAGCACTCACGTACCTTGCCTCTTTTTATGCACTATTTAGTTCGTATTTGCTCTTGTGGAAGAGAGGAGGGCTAATGAGGTCCTTAAACAACATGACTAGTCTGGATATGTACTTGAAGATAGTACAAAAGTACCCGAAGCTAGTACGAATGACCTTGAATCAATCTAGTACACCTGCACCTGAAACTACATAGTACAAACGAATAATATTTTAAAAACGTACGTGCACCTGGTACAAATATTCCTGAATCTAGTACACATGTACTATCTATTAACAACGTACCTGAGTCTAGTACAAATATACATACGTGAATCTAGTACAAATGTACCTGAGTCTAGTACAAATATACCCGAATCTAGTACAAATATACCTGAGTCTAGTACTATATACCTGAGTCTAGTACAAATGTACCTGAGTCTAGTACAAATATACCCGAATCTAGTACAAATATACTATGTAATAAAACTTACTTGAATTTAGTATAAATATACCTGAATCTAGTACAAATATACCTGAGCCTAGTACTATATACCTGAGTCTAGTACAAATGTACCTGAGTCTAGTACAAATATACCCGAATCTAGTACAAATATACTATGTATTAAAACTTACTTGAATTTAGTATAAATATACCTGAATCTAGTACAAATGTATCTGAGTCTAGTACAAATATACCCGAATCTAGTACATATGTACTATGTATTAAAACGTACTTGAATCTAGTACAAATTTATCTCAGTCTAGTACAAATATACTTGAGTCTAATACAAATATACATACCTGAATGTAGTACAAATGTACCTGCGTCTAGTACAAATATACCCGAATCTAGTACAAATATACCTAGTTTAGTACAAATGCACTATGTTTTAAAATCGTACTTGAATCTAGTACAAATGTACCTGAGCCAAGTACAGATATGCCTGCATCTAGTACAAATGTATCTGAGCCCAGTACAAATGAACCCGAGTCTAGTACAAATGTACTATACATTGAAAACGTACTTGAATCTAGTAAATATACACCTGAATCAAGTACAAACGTACTTTATTTTAAAAACGTACTTAAATCTAGTACAAATGTACTTAAATCTAGTACAAACGTACTTAAATCTAGTACAAATGTACTTAAATCTAGTACAAACGTACTTAAATGTAGTACAAACGTACTTAAATGTAGTACAAACGTACTTAAATCTAGTACAGATGTACTTAAATCTAGTACAAACGTACTTAAATCTAGTACAAATGTACTTAAATCTAGTACAAATGTACTAAAATCTAGTAAAAGTATAAATAAATGTTTAAAAATCTAAAAAAATATACTTTCATCTAATAAAAATGTAGGATAATATTTAAACATATGCATGAATTTGTGCAAATGGTGGTTAGTCATTTTGCCCTTTTTCCACGTGATATTTCTGTGAGATTTACGTGATTCCCAGCGTCATGAATCTTTTGAAATCGCCCGATGTACCTGTAGAGGAAGCTCCTAATTTAATGATGGGGGAGAAAAGTAACATGAAATACGTTTTATAGCTTCTAAGCACGTAACACTCATTACTCAAAACGGAGCCTCTTGTTTTATTTCCTACATTTTTAGCAATTAAAAACAGATTTTTATTATTTCATTTTAATAATTGAGGGCTATGGCGCTGGGTCTAATGGCGCCGCTTATAATTAGGACAACATTAATTATGCAATAGGGTACAGGAGGGGAAGATATGAGGGAGGGTTGGGGGAGGGCTAATCACCCCCCTTATCCCCCTTTTTCAATCTTCAATACAGAAAAAAAAGATTTTGCTAAAAATCAATGTAATTAAAAGGGGGGAGGGGGTCCTCGTCACCCCCTCACTCCTTCCCCCTCCCTTAGACCTTTGTACCACCATTTGGAGAAAATAATGTTGATTAGGCACGCGTAATAAAAAGATAAATAAAAGCATAACGGGGAAAATAGAGGACATAATGAAGCGAAAAATCCAAATAAATGTTGCTTAATAATTCAACCTCCCCCCCAGAAATCAATGGAGTCAAAACAGGGTGCGTCGTAAGTCGAAACGGGATGCAACAGGTGAAGTCGTAAGTCGGAGATGGGTGCAACAGGTTCAGATATGTGATGTGGGGCTCTTTAAATAACATCAAAAAATGTAATACTTATAAAATTTTAAATTTTGAAATTATGCACACAAAAATTATATTTAAAATGATATTTGAAAATATTTCTAACATGTTTTAAGGTGATTACTAAATTTAAAATATTTTATTAAATTAGGTTTTGATGACCTAGTTTCAATAAAATGTCAGTGTTATTCATTGTTAGTATGATTTATAGGTTTTAAAAATATAAATAATTATTGAAATTATTTCATAATATTGGAAAAAAATCTGATAAAATTTATTTAAAATTTTTTTTAAATATTTAAAGATTACTACATTTTAAATATTTTATTAAAATTTCGTATTGGTGAATTGATTTAAACATGATATACAATTTAGAGTGCTATTGAATTATTAATATTATTTATAAGATATAAAAAATTATTGCATTTATTTGATAATATTTGAATAGCATCTGATACAATTTATTTTAAAGTATTTCTGAAATATTTTAAGGTTTCTAAATTTGAAATATTAAAAACAAATGATAAATTTGAATATTTGTTAAAAAATAATTTGGTTTTATTAATATTTATATAAATATTTGTGTTTTTTTAAAAATTACATATTATAATTATTTTGTCGAAATACCTCAAATTTTATCAATATTTTAAAAATAAACATTATTTATTCAAACTCTTAAAAAAATCTTTAAAATTTTGCTTAAATTTCGTTTGATCTAATTCATATTTTTCTGAAAATTTCTTAAAAATTGCTCAAACATATTATGATTATCTATTACTAAAAATGACATCGACGTTTTAACAACTAATATTAAAGTCTTATATTCAAAATTTATTCAAAATTTCTGATAAAATATGCACAAAAGCATTTTTCAAAATTATGTAAATTTAAAAGCAAAGGCATACTTATTTTGAATGTTTTTCCTCTAAAATCGTTAATTTTTCATGAATATCGCTGGTGTTTTCAAAAACAAGATCATCGAGTGATGCATCACAAAATATTTGCATAATATGTTAAAGAATTTCCCCTCTGGATTGAACAATTTTACTAAAGGCTTAGAAAACGACTGAAAATCTAAAATTTTTTATTTCAATTAAGTGATTCACCCGAGGCTTAAACAGAAGCAGTTTAAAGAAAATTTGAAAACTCCTACAGGAATTAAATCAAAATTCCAATATGATAATATGATATTTTTACTTTGAAAACATCCAAGAGGGAGAAAAACATTCTTTAAGACGATCCACAAATTCGATAAAAGACCCAACTCCAAATCTTATAAATTTGTAATATAATCATTGTAGATACAAATGGCATTACTTTTACTTATTTCGACAAATAGGATTTTAATTCAAGTCAATTTCATGTCTCAAGAGCAATGTTTCAAATCTACGAAATAAAATTCAATAAACAATTTGGAAATTTGATATTACACGAAATTTCGAGAAAAAAATAATAGAAATTGAATACTTTGATATAAAAAACTGCACACTTTTTTCACCAAGATTTGTGACATTGTATTCCTTAAAAAGACTTCTGTGGAAATATAAGATAAGGCAATAAATGACATATTACGTCCCATATATGACAAGAATGAGATATGTCAGAAGATGACAAAATATATGACAACAAAAAACTATGATCATCCATGTATGACAACATGACAATATGATTGTCAATTTATGACATTCTCCATATATTTGAAAAGATTCATGCTCGTATGTTTAAAACACGATATTCTCCATTTATTATGCATCTATCACCATTAAACATCTATAATGTTTTGAAACATATTATGGTGTATCTGTTGTCATGTAAAGCCATTTACATGTACAGTTTATGTCATCTGTACTCAAACATGCATAACACGACTGTATTGCAAGAAAGCTCACTAAAAATGATGTGCTTCTATGTATAACACGACTGTATTGCAGAAAAGCTCACTAAAAATGTTGGGCTCACTAAAAATTACATGAATTTGACATACACAACATGGTCATACATGTCCCTATGTACTTTTCCACCCCAATTTCCATACTGGTTTTACTTAAAGTTATGCCAAAACAGCTTTTAGAGGCACATTAGAAACCGGTTTCTTAAACAAAAGTGAATTTAAAAGGCACCACATGACTCAGCACCTCGCCCCAGGGGCTATAATTGGGGGTTATAAAGTTCAAGAAAACAAAAAATTAAAAGACAGGAAATAGGGGATTATTTAAGGAGATTGGTTTGAATGATGGGAGAGCTCAGCAGTTAGGATATTAGCTATTCTGTATACCGTATTTTACGGGCTATAAGATGCTATGGACTATAAGACGCACCTTAATTTTTAAGCAATTTTTTTTAAAAAACAAGTAGTATAAGACGCGAGTATAAGACGCACCTTAATTTTCAAGCAATTTTTAAAAAAAAAACAAGTAGTTTAAGACGCGAGTATAAAGGTGCGAATACATATGCGAGCCGAACGCAAGCCGAACGTTTGGCGAACCGTACGGCTCGCAAGTTAGGACGGCGTTGCATACAGCTCGCATACTGCTTGTGGAAAG
>JAQGAE010002983.1:0-16013 GCA_034696685.1 Julus scandinavius | reverse complement strand
AAATCATGTTATCGTTTTTTGGATCAGCACCTGATGAAGCCTACCTTACAGAAATGTTATGCTCCCATAAAGAATAAAATTTGGTCAAGAGAGCATGGAATCTCCCAAGTTTACCATGGAAATCATGGATATAAAATACCATTTCTGTGACATTCTCAACATCATAAAGCAACCAGACACCTACTTGTATAATTGAAGATGCTTATTCTACACACTTGGGCAATAACCATCTGCTATCTGGTCACTACAACTAAATAAGATTTCATCTGTCTTAAGTCCACGTCTGGAAACCCTTAGGTTTTCATTGGAATGTTTGTTTTGAGCATCTAGCAGTCATATCATCGAGCAAATGCACAACACGTTTGCTCCAATCTCCTTCTGCCTTTTTGGCATGGATCTGATTTCCCTCGATGGATTTGTATTGACAAGATAACAAACCTGAGCATGAAATGTTGATGCGAGTTTGGTTGGCTGACCACGTCATGTTGACCGATGCTCTGTTTTGACTATTAATTACGCCGCTTTTGGCTCGTGTGTGCTGGTGGCTTTCCATATTGCCAAGGGTATCACCAAATTCCCAGTTCATGGTTTTATGCCACGGTGGTTTTAATTCAATTTGTTGCTTATTATGCTATTTTTGGTCGATATCGAGCCATGTAATGCAATCACCGTGTCGTCATGTAGCGCATGCAGCAGCATATAGTGTTGATTAAGCTAACAGGGAATTGACAAGGCAGGCCTAAACACAGTTGATGGCGGTTGCATTGTGTCGAGGTCACCTATAACCTATAATTACAAGCCAGATGGAGTGAGAAAGTGCGTGTCATAAATACGCCATGACAATGGTGATATCGTTTTGCGTATACGCCTATGCAATTCATTAGAAATGGCCTGCATGGCGTTGCACAGCCATTTACCCATTTCGCTCGGCTGAAGCCTAAATGGGAAAATTAATCGCTAAATCCATAGGTTGGGGCGAACCGAGTTATAAATTGCTCGTTAGTGGGGATTTTTCAGTTGCAGACACAGTCAAATTTGTCCCTCAGACATGGTTATGGCTTATGCAAGGTGAGACAGCTAGATACAGGGTGATTCTGCTGGTGACTGTCATGAATTGCAATGAAATCTAGATTATCTGAGTGTCTGTTTCATCTCAGCAGTAAATTGAAATTTTGCTTACATGTTTTTCCGTCACATTTACTGGACACCCTGTTTGAGTATATCCTTTAAAATTCGCCTTTTTTTGTGCATAATTTGCAAAAATGTGGTTATAATTATTTTTCATTAGCTTGCTCTTCTACACAATTCCCAAGAATTCAACACTTGATCACATGTTCTAATTATTCAAATGTATATTTATTCAGAGTCGTATATTCATTTACATTATATGTATTTATTAGTCTTGTAATAAATACATTTATTTTTCAACTTTTTTAAGTTTTATGTAAAATTATGTCTTAAAGTGATGAAATACAATTGAGATTATAGAAATATTAGTAGCGTTTATTCTTAATACGTACGTATTATCCAAGTTTTCAGTTATTCCAACGTAGTCTCGGTCCACAGTAACTCAGATAATAGAGGTTCCACTGTATTTACAGATCAGCCTTATCTGCTAATACATGTGTTATATGGTTTGCGAATTGATCTTACGAGCTTTTTTTATCATATGGTAGAAACTATAGATTATTGAAGACAGATACCACATGATAACTTTTTACAAGACAAAAAAGAACTACTGGGTGGGGTTAAATCAGGCCAATGAAACGAAGAAGCAGTTTTTTGTCTTTATCAATATTTGTGTAATTACAGTACGTTTTTTTTTCCAAGTTGTTCTTCATTTTGCGGGTTATCCGGGGACATGACACGTCCCAAATTCTCTGGATAAATCGATAGTCTATTGACTCCTGAATGTATTTGTTATTAGACACTAGGGACATATATTTTGGTGCCCCACCCTGTATGGGCAGATACATCTATAAAATGGGCGAGCAAAATCTTCATACTGCTATCAATAAAAATCTAAAACACCAGCGCTAATGGTCTCCTATACTACTTACTCTCTGTGAGGCGATGATTTATAAATCAATACAATGATAGCTGCTCCGAATTGCGTGCTAGAATAGCATTCTATCGGTAAATTAAGAAAGCCGAAATTCCCAAAGGCACTTGTTTCGTTGATGCTGCATCATGCACCTTTCTTCTGTTTTGCTGAAATTGAAAAGGGTTTTCCTGTCCTGGCACCATCTTCCTTCCTATGTAAAACAATCAATCAGGACTACATTTACAAGCACTGGTGTCATCGGTGTTGTACCACTGGCCATCAGTGCGTGTAATTTTACAATGTTACAACAGTGATAAACTAATTATCAAGGCATGGCGCTATAGAAGAGGGTCAAAGCCCACCAATGTTATACAAGAGCTGTAATCTCATCACTGGGACCACCACCACTGTCTTAAGGGGATTGTAAAACAATACCTGGTTCTCTCCATAGAAATCTCGCATAGAAATAAATATTCAGTGTTTGTATAAATCTTTTACCATCCAAAATGAAATACCTCTCTATCTGCTTACTGATATTCGTCTTAAAAATTCATTAATTTCAGGGTGATTTGAATATAGGGGAAATTGGGAAATGTGCTTGAATGTTTAATACTCGGAAAAAGTCGGGAATTATAATAGTACTTGAAATTCGTGTTACGCAACAGTTTATGCTGGAATTGCATTCCCTCGTCTGGAAATTGCTGTTAAAGGCTAATTATATTATATACGAAATTTTGTTGTTGTAAATTCTCTATAAAGTTGTCAGATTCGTTTGACAAATATTGTGGCAATTAGTCTTGCGAGGGGTTCTTGAAAATTACTTGTATATGAGGAATCAGCCCTAGAATCCTTGAAATATGCTTATATTTTTTCCAACAAAACACCCTGAATTTGATGGCAAGTCCTTCTATTTTGGATGTTTTTATATTCCAATACTGTAAGAGACTGGAATTGTCCTAGTTATGGAAATTGTATTCATTTTTACTTATTTATTTAAATGCATAGGCTACTGTCCTCAGTTTCACACTTCAGTATTATTCTGTTTTCCAAATCAGATAAAAGTGGAAAAGTACAGGTATTTGTACTGACCTTCAGAGATGTTGATAGCTTACCGATTTTCAGTATCAACCAGTTTTTATGTAAGCATTATTGTGGTATTATTACGAAATTCTCAATGCCAACACGATGAAGCAAATGTGGCGCCAGATTTAATCTGATAGCTTTGCAGACATTTACATGAAGATTTTATAAAAACGTGCTGTTTTATAGGCCATGAAACTAATGTCTTGGCAAAATGGACACGCTTAATACATAAACAGCTGTTTATGTCATAATCGACATCATATATATAATATGCATTTGAATATGTTATAGATGCGCTGCTCAAAGGATGTCATCCCATCTCCGGAATGAGTTTCTGCAATTCGGTTTACATGTAGATGTATTTTTATTTGCTGTATAAAAAAATATACTGTCGAAGGACCTAAAGGGAAACTGTTCAGCAAATACGTTTAAAATTTTTTGTTCGTATTTCTATACAAGCAAGGATACTTTTATAATGCTGTATTTACTTCATGTTTATCTTTGTATTACTAAGTTCGTTTGCAATACGTTTCTCGTTGTTTTAATTCGATACTCTTCGAACCTCATTTGGTTTCATTTAGTCGGATTAGCTAATTGAAAAGTGCCTTATAAAATCACAAGTTTCCAAACGTGAATTCCTCGATAATTCCAACAAAATTTTGACCCAATTAATCTGGGAGCGTATGAAGAATTGGCCCTTTTCTTAACGTTTAGCAAATAAGACGTTTTGAACAAGGTCTTTTGCGAGGATTTAAATTTTTGGGCTCTTGTTACCCGTCTTAAGGAGCTTACGGGTTGTAGATGTTTGGCTTGGAATTTTAAGTAATTACAGCGTGTAAGCCCCCATCCTTCATTCAACAAAGTCTTAAATCGTACGATGGAGTTGTCTCGTTTGTTTAGGCTTATGTCGAAGCCATGTTTGTGTATACTGATGCCGAGTGGAATTGTAAATTATTGTCAAAGCGTTTGGCTTTAGTTATGCCAGACATGCGAATGCACTTTCCCGTAAATGACGAACAGTTTTCTTGCTAATGTATACCCAAAAGCCTTGGATCGTATATATTCTACTGCACCTATTTCGATGATGAAGTTTGGAGAGGGAGTGGTTCTTAAGAGGGAAGGGGGCATGTCGCCATCTATCTTCAAGATTTTCGCCCTAATTCACCCGAAAATAGATGCAGAATTTGCGTGGATTGGGCATTGGGAACGGGGGATTATACCGAGGCATTTTTCAACATGCTATAATTGTGTTGTGTGCATAAATGAGAAATGAAATAACGAATGAACGTGCCCATTTATTACATCTTTACATGTCTGAATCCCGGGTTGAAAATATACGTGATAAATTTTCGTAATAAGTTGAATGCTTGCGACGCTTTCAGCCTCATTGACCTTATTGTGTTTGTATTTTTACGCGTTCGCAGTTTGTGTTGACAGCCTAGAAACATGAGCTTTTTTACATTTGGGATGTATGCTTTAATTTGCTTTTTTTTAGACCTCGTAAATTACAGCCTTTACTGAACAGTGCAATTTTCATCTTAACGTCAATTTTCTTATCTCCTTTCGTACACATTTTTTGGAAATATCTTAATGAAGCTGCTTTGCGTTTGCGAGGCGAAGAGTCTTACTGTTACTAGGGAACTTTTTATTGCAAAGAAAAATATAATGAACGGTTTCTTGGATTTTGTCCCAATTCAAGTTTAATTCGACGAGTTTAAGGCATTGTATTGAGGGAAACTATAATGACATTTGTTTTCCTAATTTGTAAGAAAATGCCAGACATGTCCTTTTTGCATCCTTGGACTATATATCAACGGAAGCTGAATTATATGGATCGGTTGAATTCTTGACTGTTTAAAGTCATGACGACAAAACATGACAGCAATCCCATTTTGTAGATTACAGTTTTTAATTTATTTCGCAATTCCCTAATTGGTAGTTACACAAGCTGTCGCGTATATCATATCCATTGGTCCCATTATCCGGAATTCACTATTATTGTTGCTTACAATAATTAAAGATATGTCAAATGTAGTTACAGCAAATTGTATTTTTCAATGGCTTTGTGCGAGCAATATTTACTGTGCTTGTAATAGTGTCAAGATGAAATCTGAAGACATTGGGTTTTTTTCACCATTGCTAAGTGTGAAGACGATTGTACCGTTGCTTCATTAAAATGATGCTGTGCTCAGCTCACCATCTTAAGGTCATTTACCAAATGATCATTAATGGACATCGTGTGAAAGGAAAATCCTTTAGCTTGACGTAAATTCCGTTGGTGGACATCTAAAATCCGTGCTTTCCAGTAGTTTTGTTGTTGTCTTCATTTGAGCTTCGTCCTAATTTTGATCCTAATGTATACTGTGTACGATTTTGTCTCATGAAAAAAGGACAAAGAATCAGCGCAAATTGAGTAATGTACGCAGTTTGTGCTCAAAATTAAAACCAACATACTGATAAACGAAGGAAACCACGCTGTAATGAAGTAACATTGTATGAGGACATTGAAGAGATTTTCTACAAATATAGATTTAATCGAAATTTCAGCAATATACTGTACTTTTTTAACCCCTTCAACTTACGAATACTTTCAATGATTACAAGATATGGTTACTGTAATCGCCTTTTTATATATCATGGCTAATAAATAAATGGTTTATTTGGGTAGCAGGCAGTTTCAACTAAATTTATTCAACTAAAATGGTACAACTGAAGGATTTACAACTAAGAAATGTTCAACTAGGATGTTTTCAACTAAACATCAATCAGGTGGTTTTTATTCTTCTGAGTTAGGTTAGGTTAGGTTAGTTAGCATTTTTTAGTTGTAAATTTTTTAGGTAAATTTTTTTTAGTTATAAAACTTTAGTTGAATTTGTTGTTGTTGAAGAAATTTAGTTGAAATTGCATGACTCCGTTTATTTGGCACAGTATATTTGCATACTGACAGTGGCAATAGTTTTAGTCCCATTCAGACTGGGTTTCGAAATATTGTTTGCCTGCCAGGATCCAAAAGGTGTCCCACCCACAACTACTGTATGAGGCTATCAATATTTTTTATAAAAAATAATGAAATTTTCAAAAATACATCAATGCAAAACCGGTACAATTGATTCTTTATAGCGAAATAAAGTATATTAAAAGCTATTATTAAATTACTTAAAGGCGATTACCATTTCTAATATTGTTTAATCTAAGGGGGCCCATTATGTCATGGACCCACATGCCATCGGGAAAGCTGATAACCTGCATGGCATTAAAATCCAGCACTGTCACGTTAAGATATTTGAGCTTTTTAAGTACACAAAGTTTTTGATCTTGAAAAACTTTCTATCTGCATAAAAAGTGAAGTGGGCGGAGATCTATAAAACGAAGAACAGAAGTTTTACAAAAGTTAATTGTCTCTTAAATTAACAGTTTTCAATTGTATGCGACTGATTGCATTCCGAACAGTATAACGTTTCCAGGCGACTTCTCTAGAGAGATAATTCAGTGAATTAATAGACACACACTGGTCCTATTTCCCTCGAATCTGGTGTTTCTTGTCAGGGCCATGTTGCAGGCATGGCTCCACAAAGTACTAATGATCTCTTTAGAGTTAATTGAAATTGCTGTTGTTTATAACGACAGATTTCTCTTCATTTCCGAAACGCCCAACGGTGGAAAAGGAGCATTGTTTGGATACGCACACTCTGGAAGCCCTTGCCTGTTTTTCGATGGCACCAAACCCCTCTGTCGGCATCCAGTTGCGTCATCGCTTATTATCATGAGCGTGTTTCCTATTCATTTGTAAATAAAAGCTACGACTGCAGAAATTAGCGAATCGATGGGGAATGGCGCTGAATCCACACTCCAACCGTGGTTTCAACGATTCTTGTTGATTTAAGGTTTCGGCTTAATGCATTCCATCGTGATTGGGAACAATAAATTGCGATTTTGCTAAACTATGGTTGACGCCGCAATTACAAGTCAATAACAAAGCAGTTGATTAATGGCCGAGCAAGTCCTTGAACTTTGGACGAAATTTGGGATAAAAGCTACATAAAGCGGAAGTTATCCTACGGCGCTTCTTCCTCAAGCTGCATGTAACCCTAAACGGCGCTTCTCCCTATAGGCTTGCAGTTTAGTATACTGATGGCTAAGCGCTACGAATTATTGCCAGCATTATTTAATAAATTGCCCACCTTTCACCTTTCCAATTTCAGCAATTTGAACGGCTCAATTGCGCTCTGGATGGCTGCTCCCAAATGGGATGATGGATGGACCAGTCTTAAAATCCGCATTTTAAGTTCATATCCCTGTTTAACCTTTTCGTAAAATGTAGCTCAAACAATAAGCTGGATGTGGTGATGCTTCCTTAGCCGTTGAACGAAGCAAAACGCATCATTCATCCTTACTTTTGCCTTTTATTTTTGCCCATTCTGTAAATTGCCAGTTGGAAGAGAGGGTTTTCGGCACAAATCGATATTAATCCGAGGCGGTGGGAAAATTTCGTTAAAACCCATTGTGTTTGGCTGAATGGCGGTGGTAGACCTTAATACCGACTTTTTCTCGAAAACTGCGTTCATCAAAAGTGGTGTTTGGTAGAGAGTGATTGGGTGGCTTGTATTGGTATGTTAAAATGTTAAAATGTGCAAATCTAATTAGGCCCAATGGCCCCTGGGATAAGCCTTCTTGAATTATTGAATGTTTTTGCTGATGCTTTCTTCGCCTAAACCTCGGCGTTTATTGCTGTTCTAGTACATCGTGTAACTATCAACGTAATCCAAAAGACTTTCTGGGACTTGATTCTAAGCATGCTGTTGCATATATACACTGTTGTTGAACTCATATATGTATATCAATGCTGTCACGTGGAATTACATTGTATCTTTTCAAGTCTGGATCAACATTACTCATTTCTGCAAGAATTTGAAAATACACCCAGGTACTTTTTCTATTTTTAAAGTTCTTCAGCATTTCTAAATTGAAGAAGATTAATGTACTTCACCTACCATCAGTTGTGGACTGTACTGAATTGTTCTATCGATTACGAATGTTGTTCACATTTAGAAACGTCTTAAGGTATTTTAACATTTCTTCTTTCCACCCCCCTCCCCCTCCCCCTCTATTACAAGATCTTAAAATCTCCATTAGTTTTGGTGGCTTCTTATAGTGCATTAAATAGCCTCCTGTTGTTGTTGTTGTTCTCAAACCTGTCGTTTCTTGTATAGTAAACCTTTTAACAACAGTAACGAATATTGACGTCGGTTTTTTGGGAGGGTCTTAAGATTTTCCTTGTTTTGTTGCTCCAAAAAGGTAGATCGTTGTTCAGCCGTTTGTTGTACATCCCTCCAGCGACCGGATTTAACGTACGTTTGATATGCTCCTAGTGTTAATTAGACGCGCCAATCGATTTGTTTATTTGCGAAAGAGGTTTTTAGTTGTAAGTAATGAAATAAGTAAAATTCCCTCGCGGCAGCCCCATTTGTGCGTTTTAATCAGAAACGTACAACGCACACTTTTAGCCGTTCGTCTGTGTCATCCATCCACTTTTACAAAAACTTTGTACAGTACATGTACTTGACATCAGACATTCCAATTCCAATTGACACAAATCATCGTAATATATATTTTTACTGGCTTGAAAATTAACTCTAGCATCACCCTGCTTGAACCATCCATAGATGGCGCTGCAATTGTTTGGGAACACTCAGAACTATGGTTTTGACAGTTTGAACTTATTGCAATCGCGTTCCTGTGCTTTTAAGCTTTCATCCTTGAGGCTTATTATCAAATATTAACACGTTTGGAGTGTTGGTGTTGTGCGCCTTGAATGATGGGTTTTATGGCGTATTTTTAATATGTGTACTTGGCGAGATTGCCTATAATTTCTAAGCGCATGCTGGGATTGTTGAGCGAATTTTGCCTGATAAAAGTGATGAATTCTGGAATTACATTTCCTCATTTAAAAGCAACACTCGCTTTTAATGTCACAAAATTAATTCCGAAGGCGAACAAAGTAGTAATGAAAACGACACTCTGTGTATATATATACTAGCGCCTCGCATGAACCTTAACTTTTAAAAGCAAACAACCTTGCTAACAATCGAGTCAATTGCATGTGCACAATGCCATTGGACGTTGCAGCTAACATTGGGAACATTGAGAAGGAAACACGTGCGTTTTATTTAGCGATTTAATCTAATTCTGTCACTTGGAGTTGTAGCCATTGAGGCACTTATTGAAATTCCTGGCCATCGACAGAATAGCTTCCCCAGCAGCATGATATTTGCTCATGGAAATTCATTCTTGAAATTCAAACTGCCTACCCATTTCATTTCGTCTACAAACCAGCAAGATTTGATAGGATGAGAATTTCTGAGAAAAGCTACAGGGTCTAATGCGATTGTGACGAATGTGGAGATTTGGGAGAGCAATGGTGCTTTTCATTTGCCAATAAAAATTAAATTCCCAAACGGGCTTGTAGACTACCAAGATGAAAATCCCTAGATGTTCATGCGGTTAATTGAATGTGAATTTATAAACATGTAATTTTATTTTGTATTTTAAGGATATATTGAAGTGTTTCAAGTCGGGCTGAGACTACAGACGTTAATCATAGGTGGAAGTTTGAAAAGTTTGTGATATCACAAACTTAGCACATGATTTAAATATCAAAAAATATTCTCTCCAAATATTATAATTTTGATATTTAAAGCTTGTGGTATATATATGTTTGCGAGATCACAAACGTTTCACTTATTCACGTTATTAACAACTTCTAGCAGAACAGTATTGAGTTGTAATTTAAATTTTATTGTAAATGATCAGCACAAATTAGGATTAAAGGATGTATCCATATTGCTATATGCATACTTTAATCTATTTTTATTCACAATAATACCACAGTAATGGGTTTGAATATAAATATTATCACTTCATGCTGTTCATTGTTGATAATGTTACATAAATTATGTATACTCTGATAAATGTTAATGCTGTATTTTCAGTCGGATACAGTATCGTATAAGGTTTATTCAAGTTGATAATGTTGCAACTGACCACCATAATGTGGTTTAGATTGATATACTGTATATGTCACGCACGTACTTTGAATTAAGTCTGAGGTTTTAACTTTGTTAACGCAAAATCAACTACAGAAAGCTGTTAAATATGTCATAGTCTGGTTGTGTTCACATTTTTGAAAAAAGCGTTAAGTTTCACGCTTTCGTAACTAATCCAACGTGTAATTAAAAGTTTTGTGCAGTTATGGTAGTGCGAAAATGTCCTCTAAAAATGTTATTCAAGTCAACCAGGTTAAATTGCATTCGTGTCATCTCGTCAACTATTGATTTTTTGAAATTATATCAAAATCTGGTGTTTATCTGTAACCAACTATACGCTTCACACTTGAGTTGGTCTCGGAATTGATCGTAATAATCGTAACACGTAACCGTGATTAATCCGAAATCTATGTCCGGTGAAAGCGTGTTACGCTTGGCCGAAACCGGTGTCCGTTGACAGTAACACGGTGTGCTGGAAGCCGCCATGGAGTGAAAATGAGATGTATCCATGCAGGAGAACATTTAGCCAAATTTCATTTCTCGCTCGCTTGCATCCGGGCTAACGTGTATCCAATTCTTGCACTCCAATTTACTTTTTCCTTGTATATCAATGTCTTTGCGAAGCCCCATCCCTGCTACGATAACAACAACAACAACAACAATTTCTACCATGGCAATTACTTGGTTTCTCTTAGTGGATTTTAACCTAATTGGACTTCCAATGAGATCTTGTTCTAATGGAAGATCTTATATGAAAACTTTGATATGCTCAAATTCATTTAATTTGACGTGCACTCTGTTTACAATGATATCTGAGATATCCATAAATTCTGAAATCGGATGGCACTGACGTGTTTTTGGTATGATATTTTGGTGATGTCTAGTAGATTTGATAGGCCAGTTTGTTCAGTCTCAAGGGACAGCTTGTTATGATGCTAAAACTTGTAAAGAAAATGGCTTTGGTGCTGCCAGCTGGAGAAATCCACATCATAAATATGTAAGCTCTGACCGCCAAAGCCAGCTTGCAAACAATGGACAAGATTTGGAAAACCACATCAATCACAAGCATGACTGAGTGTGTAGCAAACATGCGTATTTTGCAGAATGTTGTGTTTTGTATGTGTGTGTGTGTGTGGAAATAAAGGGTTGACAAAAGAGCTGACGGTATTAATATGATCCTTCTGGAGAACCTGATATGGGAATCTGATATCGGCATTACATCCAATCTAATGGCTAGGGCAGTTAGCTTGGTCTGATCAAAATATTTTTATTCACCACATGTATTTCATACGAGGATTTGTGCTTGCAGAGAATATTAGCTTCAAGATTCTTAATCAGATTTATGTTTTCACGACCTTAAAACAATACGTGCCTACGCGTATTGGAGATTCATTAAGAAAATTAAGCACTTTTTTTGTGGTTTTTTTGTTGTTTCTTAATGAAATTGTTTTGTTTGTGTATGAAGGAACTTTGTAGATAGTAATTAATTTTTTGTATACGAAGCACTGCTTCTAATGAAAAAAAGGGGCGGTGTCATACTCTCGTGATTAATTACTTTCCTTGCAAAATTATCTTTCACATAACAAAATTAACTTAACCTATTTTCGTCCACCAAATATGGCTTTTACATTTCAGGTTTGCCATCGCATGAAAAATGACAATCTTACTAGACATGTATAAATTAATTCTACAAATTCATGGCAGAAACATTTACCTTCCCATGTACTGTATACCATGCACGTGCTTGAGAAGATGATCAACCGTTGGCATATTTAATTATAAAAAGATGTAGTAGATTATTCATTCTTGGCTCCAATAATGCTTATATCCGTAGACGAGCACAGAAAGAAAATTCCTATAATCATTTCACTACATATTAATTTAAAAGTTTGCGCGCACACATCGGTGGTTAATCACCTGGAAAGCGGAGGATTACAGGAAGAAATGGCCAGAGTCGCTCATTGCTTTGATGAACGGAAAATTATAATGCAAGCTTAACGCCTCAGTATGGAAATCTGTTATCAGCTGAGTAAACTGAGCTTAGCAGCAGTTCGTGCATAAAGAGGAACTAAGTATGTTTCCAGCCATGTGAATGTTGCAAAGGGAAAACAGCTGCCACTACCACTCGCGAATCTCCATCTGCATTAATATTGAATGATTTTGGAATTAATTATGTGTCAGAAAATATACTTTAAGTAATCAATTCGCAGCGTTAACTTATCGAGTTTAATTTTGTCGAATTGTTTTCAGATGCAAATCCGTTAACATCGCCTAGCTAATAAAACGTGATCCATTTATTTGTTTCATGGAATTGTTTGCGAACTACTCGACCGTTTACTTTTAGTGCAATAGAAATTGTAGATATTTCATTTAAAACTGTTTGACTGGTTCCATGAAGATCGCAAATAGATTCATGCAGATCAACATATAACATTTTAAATGTTATGCGTCTCTGCAATGATAGTTTTACGGAAATACTGTAGCTGTTGTCATGGAAACTTACTTTAAGGAAGTTGAGATTTAGTAGACATCTAGTTGACATAAGTTCAAAACAAGTCGAAACTTTGTCCCAAGAGATGGTTCCTATTGTTGATGATGCAGATGGAGTACATAATGCATATATTTGTCTTATTAGGAATTTTACATTCCCTGTTCTGAGTTGTACTGAATGTAGGGTAATATAGAATAGAATAGAATTGTTGAAAAGATGCAATTTCTATCATCCGTTTTAGAAGATGCAAAAAACAATCTCCCTCAAGATATTTTACGCGGTTTGTTAATTCATGTTTTTTAACTTAGTACCCTATTGTCAGTTATATGTGACAGTTTCTTTATGAAATTATAAATGATAACGAATATTAGGATAGAAGTCTTGTAAATACTAAGTAGACTTGACTTAAATTTTGTTGCTGAAATTGTTCTTTTGGACCTTTCTGCTAAGTTATTGGAAGCACTGCCAAGTTGAACGAACGTTTTCACTATATATCTGTTTAATTGTAATGGATTTCAATTCTTTGGATAACCGAAAGCTACTATTGCATGACTGAATTCTGCAGTACAAAATCTCTTTTCATGAAATATATCTTCCTTACTCGTTGTCTGAAATCCTTTGTTTAACCAATGGAGTGATTGGATTGATGTCCAAGAATTGGCCATAGACTACTCAGAAACTTAGAAAAAAATGTGACGCAATTTATGGCGATTTGGAACAATGACACCAGAAGATGTGTCTCTGTTTCTTTTAGCTAAAAATGTATCTTGTGATATATTATCAAACTACATTCTACCCAATGACTTTTTTATTTTACAAATGTACCATATGAGATAATTTTTTTTTTGAAAAAAATCTGAAGACACATGCCTGCCTGACATGACTTCGTGGAATGATTGTCAATGGGTCACAACGGTTTGTCCGATTGTCCTCCTCGTTTCATTGGTTGAATGGTTTGTAAGATTGGTTGCTTTTCATCATACAGTTCATAGAATTCCAGAAAAAAGTAATATTTTTTAAAAAAAACTTCTGATTACTTTTTACTACTGAACTGTGCTACAAATGTTGTAAATTATGAGAAAAATCCGTTTTTTGGAAAATATCAATCAGCTTTTACACGGAGAAAATATCAAGAGAACAGTCACTACTTCGCTAAATCTCCCTGTTTTAGTTGTTTTCATATCTGAAATAGACGATGGGGTATTTTCAATAAAAAAATATTTTTTTTATTAAAAATTGATGAGGCCATTTTTCATGATTTAAATACAGCATACTTGATAAGCTATTTTTTTTAAAAGCATTTCTATTGCACTTGACATTCTAAAAGATCTAATTTCAGTATATGGGGATATTCGTTGTTTTATTTTTACATTCATTGATTTAATGCAATTCGAAACATGAAATCCGGGATGTTTTATCGATCGTTTACATCTACTGTTTTATTTGTTTGTGGTGAACGGCAAAAATCTCAACAAAACGACCCAATAGATGGGAAAACAAAAAAAAATAATACTCCATTTGCTTTAATTCACCGATTTTTGCAATCATTACAGGATAGTTAATTTTAGTATCTAATGCTGTTTTAATGGATAAGTACAGATCAATTGATGCTTGAAATTTGAGACATACATAAACTTGGTTCGATCTCTTACTAGGTATCCTCGTAATTGCACTTCCTATATAAATAAATGAGCCTTGCTAATTTAATTACATGAAATAATGAATCTGTGTTGATGGTCCACTAAATGCAGCGTTGGCAACTCTTTGTCTGCACTGTATTTAAAAGGTAGATTTTTGTTGGCTATATTTAACGTGGAAATGTAGCTCGGCCATAACCCCATTATCTTCTTGCTAATGGCTTTCACTTCCATATTGATTTTACTTATTTTTCTTCATTTGGTCAACTTGATTGAGTGTCTTCTTCGCTGCTAATAGCCTGCAGATAAACTTCTTAAATCCGCATGCTGCTAATAGGGATATCTTTCGCAAATGATGTGAAATGGGGCATGTAAGATATTATTATTGTAAAACAAAATGCTCTTTTAATTTAAGAAGCATATCGAATATCCTCTCATTGTTCTTCTTGGGGTAATATTGCATTGAAGAACAATAGCAAAAAGACAATGAAATTAGATTTTTTTATTTTCTATTTTTGGATCTTTTTAATGAAAATATCCGTTTACTATTAAGTAAACGGATTTTTTTGCTTGTTTGCATCTGCGAAATGTTCGGAACGCCTGGGGCAATTTGAATAATATGAATAATTCATTTGGAAAAGTGCAATGAAAGTAATTGCGAAATGTGGCGTAGTTTTTTTCCAATATTTTTTATTCTTCTCCTTCTTTTGTATTTGACATGCCGTCTTTTTGTGTCTTTGAAGATTATTTCTTAATCGTAGAGTTAATTATGTCGTTACTAACGTAATCCTGGTAAGCCGATTAGACAAGATTAATCCTTATACATATGCATATGATAGGTTTAGGTCCATGGAAATAAATGTCTGATTGGTGTGATCTACCAACAATCAATAATGAAGTTTTGGATTGTATCTTACACTTTAGCTTCTTGTCATGGTTATTGGATTAAAGTAGTAAACATTTCAAATTTCTCTAATCTATTAAAATTACTGAGAATTAACGTTTAAGCTAACAAGCAAACCGTTTATGTTTAGTGTGAATGTCTTTGTGATATGTACTGCCTAGCTTCTGTTTATCACTGTAATTAGCCTTCATTAAGCAACATTATTGGCACTTATTAATTACAGAACAGTCAAAAGACCAATTAATAGAGAGATTTGGCAAGAAACGTACCGGTTACAGTTAATGTTGACCTCATGTGCGCATGCTCTGTTGAACGGTCAAATTCGGCGTTAAATAAGCGTTTAGCATGCAATTTGACGGTAGGGCTCCGTCCCAATATGGAAATTCTTCACATTTTTCAGGTATATGTGCAATTTCAAAACAAAAACGGTTATGTTGCCCTTTACCCAGAATCCCTTGTGCGTTACTATGCCCATGTGCGTTTGGAAATAATGACGTCAACGGTAACGTTGATTTTTCTTACTAAATCTCTCTATTAACTTAATGTAATTTCGTTTTTGTAATATTGAATAACTATCAGCAGTCAACTAATTTACATTATTTTTTTCTGTTTTTTTTACAGGTAAGTCTTTCCGGCATTATATACCATTCTGGATTTACATATTATTGCCTTAAAGAATATAGACCTCATTTTACAAATGGTGAGTAATAATAATAAGTTAATAGAGAGATTTAGCAAGAAACGTACGTTTCACTCAGTGGCGTAGCGTGGGTTTTTGCCGCCCGGGGCCGACCAGAAATTTTCCGCCCCC
>JAQGAE010002982.1:0-16014 GCA_034696685.1 Julus scandinavius | reverse complement strand
GTGCAATGCTTTTACTAGTTAACTCACGGTTAACCTTAGGTTTAGCTTAACCTTTGTTGGTGCAACCGGCCCTTAAAAGCTTATTCAAGTTGGGCACATTCTGGTAATTTGGACAGAACTAGGGTCCGAGTACACTGCAGAATTACTCTTTCATGCATATTATTAGTTTAATTAAGAAGGTTTTAAAACTGCCATATTGAATTATTGAAAAATATTAAGGCACAGGTGTAAATTCAAATAAATACAGTAAATAGCTCGTTTTAAAGTATCGTAGGTTTACTGTTGTATTTTCTTATTTTTGGTGCCACACGAAATTATAAACAATTCTTCAAATTAGTCAAAATTGTATTTTCTGCATGCATTTTTTATTTCTGCAGAGAATTTCAGGAAAACTATACATTAATCTCAAATGTACATTATTTTCTTCTGGAAATTAGGGAAAGAGGGCGCATATGTTCTTAAATATAGCAGGTATAGTTTATCAAACTTGTCATCTTAGGTGGAAAGTTTGAATTTTCCGTTATAATCTGCAGTTATAATTAACACAAATCTGAGTAATTAACGATAGTGAAGGATGGTGGCTGCCACATGTACTGTATATACTATGTAAATTGTATATGGCTTCAGAAAACATTAAGGCCCGTACCACAGTTGATCAACAAACTGAAGCTCAAGTTTTATCTCTTCTAAGCTGCATGTCAAGCTTAAGCTTAAGCTGACACCCTACCACAGTTGCAGAGTCTTACATTTGACTGCTTTGAGCTCGACATTGCTATTTTATGTGCAGCTGTGCATCTGGGACTTGAGACGCATCTCGGTCTCAAGTTCAAGCGATTTGAGCAACTATGGTAAGTCACTACTGTATAGAGTACCAATTGAAGCTTTCAACTTAAGCATTTAAGCATGAGTGGTGAACAATATTCTTTCATGAAGCGAATCTATAAACTTTGGCTAGTGGGAAGTGTAATTGCATCATAAAGGAAACTATAGAATGTTTTGAAAATTTATAACAAGTCAATTCAAATGTTGTGGTTTTCAACTCAATTTTAATCAAAGTATTTCAGAGGCAAATTTCTTACAAATAGTTACTCCAAGCCATACAAATAATATAATAACACATATGCACAACATAAATAAGCTTCAGCTTGCTCGAATGCACGTTAGATGGCGCAAGTATAATTTGTTTACTTTAGTTTGATATATAAAGATATTAATATATCATGATTATAACAGCAATATTTAACAAAATATTTTTTTCCGGATGCCTAACGGACATCCCGTTAGGTTTTAAAATAATGGACATTTTCGCAGGTTATATTTAAAATTTTATTAGCCGTGAAACACAAAGTTTGGTTATATAATCCGGTTATGTATACAAACAGGAAAATGTTACACTTCCTAAACCCAACAGGCACCTGTCAACAATATGTTGTTTATATATCAGGGAAAGACTTCATATACTGTAGATTCCGGAACTAATCATAATATCATCTCATTTCAGAATGCTTGTATAGTGTGCTTCTTGTACGTTGTTTTTTATAGTTATTTAGGAATGGATCCTCCAAAACTAAAATTTTGTAACCACCAAATATAAAATTTGTATAAATCAATAATCTATGGATGATCTTGGAATCGAAAAGTTTTCTTTGGAATGTACTAGCTACAGTTACCAAAGCTGCATCCCAAGTACAGGGTATATCAAAAGTTGATTAGTCCAAATGTTCACATCAACAACGTGACTTTCTAACCAAGATTAATGCACGTGCATGCAAGTTCTGATCATGACAATGCTCTGGACTTTGGCTAATTGGGCCAGATTAATGTAGCAACGTGTCTTCATATTGTCTTCGGAGAATTTCATTTCTACTAAATCTCGTATAATCTCGCGGGATTAAAGTTCCAACAGGATGTGGAGTGTGCAGATTCCCCGAGCATCACGCATTGCCGATAAGCTTTGCCAAAAATTCTAACTGGGATTGTTCTTTCTTACGAATTGCGATTGAAAAAAAAAACAAGCACAATTTCATACGAGAAAAATACGTAAGCAATGATGACGAATTCATTCATGAAACCGTTGCAATGTATTCATTCACATGTTCCCTGAAATACGAGAACACGTTACGCCAAACCACGTTCAATATGCCTGGAGGTAGACCAAGATTTGTAAAAAAAAAAATACACAAAATTTCCATAGCGTCTATGAGTCTTCCCTATTGCATGGGTCTTGAAACAGATCAAGGTTAGGAATGTTTCGAAGGGGAGGTCCATAGCCGGTTGGGGCACATCCAAAATAACTGACCTTCTTCAGTAAGAATGTTGGTATGCGACATATAGTCAGGATTTGTCATCTAATTTGAAAACCTAATTCATCAGCAATGGAAAACATGTTACCTTTATAGTATTAAATTTCTGAGTATCCTGAATTTCTGAGTTGCAATTTGCAAGCCATATTCGGAAGTTAATTAGCCACATTTGATAATGTTGAAATTTGTACAATTGACACCCTAACATGAATGGATTTTAGCAGTTTTTTTATATTTTTTTAGGAAATATCAATGGGGTATGATGAATTATTTTAAGAATTTTGAATAAACAACACATTTTATCCAACTTAAACAACTTAACACACTGGACAGTATACAGAATTATGTATACTATCCAAGGGGATTCCATATTTACTCCACTCCCATGGATCCCCTGACCCTCTAAATACAGATAAGTTGATTCGCTTATTTCCTAACAGGTGGCAGCATCGTAGGTACGAAGTTAAGGTGAAAACAACTGCATCCCGAATTTCTATACAATTTTTAACAATTGCACATTTTGAAATTATGGATTTATTAAAATTCATTCTGTTTTCCTGGATTATTATTATTATTATTATTGTTATTATTATTATTATTATTATTATTATTATTATTATTGTCATCCTGATTTTGGTGCTTATAACCTTAAATGGTGATAATGGGAGGATAGTAATTTTTTAACCAAAGAATGTGTGAATCCTACAGAACATAATTCTACGATTTCTTGTAACTTGTTTCTGATAATGTGGTCTTCAATTTTAATTAGATATCAAATAACATATGACAATATAATTTTCCTAGTAACGTTCACAGTCGAGCACATTTTTTTCAGTTTTAAAACACTGAGCTACAAGTTTAAAGACTTTTGAAGATATTTCCTTGACAGCAGCGTCGTTAGAAACCATGTCTTGCAGAGGCGAAGGGTCAACTACAGTATTCATCCTTGTATGGGTAGAGAATTTTCAATGACAAAAACCCCACTGATTAATATGAGTTATGAGTTCTGACTCAAATGATACTTGCATAATTACACATAAGCTCCAATTAGTGATTTTCCAGATGCATATATAGACGTCATAGACATGGAAATCAGACTGTACTTCTCCATATATATATGTAAAAAATCATTCCAAGTATTCTGCAGTGGCTACTACGAATTTCGTTAGGGAAAACTAATGCAGAAATTAATTTTACTTTCGTCGGAAGTGATGCAAATAGAAACGGAAATAAATGGATTTACAATGCAGCTAGCGGATTCAAACATGTATACGTCACATGCATTCTAAGAAATATTAAAAATATTGGGACGTGTGGTTTTGTTTTTTCTTCTTCAACGGGATGTGACGAAAGTTATACAAATATCACCATAGACAGATATTATATAAGTTTGATTCAAAATCCCAAAACTATTCTTTGGAAAGCATAATTAAACATTTTAGCAGTGCATGAGGTGTATATACAATACAATGAAAACACTAGTTACAAGATACAAGTCTTTCGTGTTGGGTCACCTGTTGCCTCCAATGTATTTGTAACTATTCTTGGAACTTTCATTGTATATGGGCTCTTGTAATTTTGATAGTTCGTGTATTAGCGTAACGGGTGATTCCGTATTGTGCTCTTTGAGTGTTATAGTCATTAAATAAATAAATAAATAAATAAATATGTATACATGTATCTATTTAGAGACAGACTTGTATGTCAATGTAATGATAATCTTAATTTATGCATAAAAGTTGTTATGCAGTGATGTTTCTATATTACTGAATTTAAGTTTTATCTTGAAAACTATATCTTTATTAGAGAGAAAACTTCAGTTTTTTAGCTACCATATCTCAGTAAAGTTATAGTTTACTGGTTTCAACTGATACCAATTATTAATACATTCATTGGAATAAAATTGACTGCAGTTAAAATCAAGTCAGACTGACACCTGTTTTGTAATTTCGCTAAAATCGACAAACTTTCATCTCGAACAACAGATAACCGTTGTTCTACATTGCGAATATTAAACATATTTACGTAAAACTTTGTCGAAAAACATCAATTTATGTGTGATCCAAACTTGAGTTTCTTAAATTTTTTAAATTTTATTCTGCATTTTCTTGTTAGTTATCTTCAAAAGTAGGGACAAGTGTTTTTGCTTAATTTCCTCGTGAGTAAAGGTTTAAAGCTGCTGCCAACCTTGTATTATGGTAATATTCACGTTTTGAATATATTAACTCAATACAGTATAGAACCTGTCTAAATGCATCCCGTGTAAATGAATAACCTCTCTAAAAGCATAAAATGTGACGGCCCCGACTTTGTAACCCTGGTATAAATGAACCTGTCTAAATGCATATACCTGTTTAAAAGCATTTTTCACCAGTCCCAAGAGTATGCTTTTAGACAGGGCTTTCGATAAGTGTTAATAGTGAGTGTAAGAAGCCATTCAAAAATTATGTCACACCTAGGGGGGTGGGTTGTTTGTTTTTTGTGACAATTGTGACTAAGGGGTGGGGGCTGGTTCGGTAATGTGACATCACACAATCAAAATTTATTTCAAACGGTAAAAAATATGCGCTACAATTTTTTTTATTTTTTTAACATTTGAAATTTTGAATAGCAGTCGGGGAAAAAAAGATTTGGGTACTGTAGTGACTTAAAACTTTCTTCCCGATTGGTACTCATCAATCATGAATAGTTCTTCATGAAGAGCAATCGGGGAAAAAAGATTTTAGTCTGATGGAAGGGGGGGGAGGGAATCGACGGGTTGTGACATCATTATGAATGGGGTGTAGTAAAATTTGTGACAATTGTGACAAAGGGGTGGGGGGGTGTTTAAAAAGAGGCAAAAAAGTAACATAATTTATTGATCACCCCTAAGGGAAGAAAAGATTCTTGAAAATGAAGGCTCTAAAGTCTTCAATGATTTGTTTTATCACGTTCAATATGCAATAGTTTTAGGCAGATTTTCTGTATGTATATCCTGTATCCACCCCTCCACAAAATATGCAAGTTTGCAGTCGTCGTTAACGCATGGCCCCCAAAATTACCAGGTTGGCTTCGTGGTCAACTTGCTGAAGGTTACTACATGTGGTCAGCAGCTTATTCTTATACGAATATGGTGTAATAACAAGAAGACGAGGAAGAAAACCTCTTTTGCCGGTCTACAACAACAACAAAAACCTCCAGCTTAATTAAAAATAATCTTTAGTGGCATAAACCCCTTTTCCGCCATCCATTTTCAGAGGAAGAAATGCGGATATTTGGGACGAAAATGCAGAAAACCGACCTTAAAATGACGTCGCGACGTTAGGTAATAAATAAAACCCCAAAAACGTGTAAACGTCGAAAAACGGTGGAGTCATGGTGAGACAATTCCGTGTCGAACATGTACGACTTGCCGAAAATACTACGTGCACCGGGTTGGGTGTTGGTCCGTCTCGGGCCAACATTCAGCGTGATTATGCACATTTCAGCTAGGCTGCCGAGGTTCCAATTAGAGACATCCGCGTTGCGATTTGTTTATGGATCCCAAGATTAAACGAAAAAATTTAATTTCGGTTGTCCACTAACGTCTAACTATTTAAAAGCGCATAAGTCAAGGGGATGATAAAGTGAAATTTTACCATTTGGAAAGTTGGCAAATTCGAAAATACTATTACATGGGTGTGGATTTTTATGAAATTAATTTTCTCAGGAAGACTTTATACACGAGATTCCATTGAGATTCGTGTTTCGAATGCATTTTGCATGTCATATTTTGGCAAAATTTTTGGTCAAATTGTTTCGATTAATAATGAATTTCAGAATGCTGGTGTGGTGCAAGGTTTTTGAAATGTTTGGTGTGAGCAAATTGTGAGGAAAACTGTTAAACTAGATTTTAAACACGGATGCAAATGTTGTTAGGAGCCATTCAAAAAGGGCATCCTCAAGAGGGGGTCGAGGGGTCATGTGGACACAATGTGGACAGGAGGGAAAGTCATTATGGACGTCCACTAATGATGGTATTTTTCAGTTTTGGGATTTTCTGATTTAGTATTAAGTCACTGAAAGGGGAAATGGACACCAGAAGAAATGTGTCCCCAGCCTCAAATGTACTTGAATTTTTAAAAAATCTCTGGAAGTTCGGGAATTATGCCTAACTTTATGTTAAACATAAATTTTATGCTGGAATTTCCCTTCGAGGTCAAGAAATTTCCGTTAATCATAAAAATCTGGAAAAAATGTTGTGGAATTGGTAGCGAGTTGATTGTTAGGAAATTTATAGAATGGGCCTTTGTATGTGCCCTCAAATTTTCTGGACACCCTACTTTTAAAAAGAAATTATGGACGTCTTTGAGGAGGGGGAGGGTCTGGGCTAAAATGGACAGGAGGGGAATCAATTTTTGAAGGAACTTCGGGAACCTCCTTTTTGAATGACCCCTTTAAAAACGTATACGACGTTTTATGAAAAGTTCTAGTAAGCCGTACGTGTAAGCCGATTCACAGCCTTTAGCCGTTACATTTCAGTTTCACCGTCACTGCTGAACTTGCAACCTTAGACGTGCACCTACATAGATTTGAAAAATTGTGAGAAAACTCACAAATAACACTACTAAAACTTAAAAATCCAGAAAGTCTGAAATCAATATTAGCAGACACAATTACAATAAACATACATGTATGAAGTGTAAAACAACCAAGATTTTTAAATTTTGTATTTATAAAAATGAGACATTAAATCGTTTTCCGTATAGCAAGTTCCCACTGCATATTATTTTCCTTTTAAGACTTTGATCAGCTTACTATATGTAATACGCTACTATGTTTAAAGAAAACCCTTTATTATTTTTTAAATAGATAAACATTCATAATATACATATATTATATTGGATTAAATGTCTAAGTATTTACCATACAGTCTGTATGCAATGCAGATATTTTGTCTGACTTTTAATTACTGGAAGTCCAGCAACCAATTCATGCCTGCACATCGATTGCCAGCCAATGGCAGAAGAAGTGTCATTCTCCGACTTACCTATACACATATGAGACACTGGCCCTAAGTTCACTATCCCCATCCTCTCATTTCTCGTCCAAAAATCAATCCAAAATATGCAAATTCGCGAATGCAAGGGTCACGTGCTTTCCCCTCCTAGCTGGTTGATTTATTAGAAAAGTTGCACTCAGAGGATACAAACGCCTACGGCCAGTCACTATTTTGGGCTTTAATCCGATTGGACACATCTTGTAATTGGAAAAGCGTCGGATTAAAATTTCCCAAATTTACGGTTCGGCCCATACGGGTCAAGCCAATGCGTTTCCATTATGTAAAGTAGAAGAGTTGTAAACACGTATGCCATTCACCATAATGAAAAATTATCAAATCTGAAAGTGGCTCCCTCTACCATAAGACTTACTCCTATTTAAGATGAAGAATTTATAAATGGTGAAAGGGGCCATTATAAAAGGACGTCCCCGAAATTCCTTCAACAAATGACCCACCCCCTGTCCATTTTAACCCAGACACCCCCTCATCCCACATAGACGTCCTTCATTTTTTTGAAAAGTAGGGTGTCCAGAAAATTTGTTGGAACATACAAAGGCCCTTCCTATATATTTCCAAGCATCCGCCTCGCTACCAATTCCACGACATTTTTCCAGATTTTCCTGATAAATGGAAATTCCCTGATCTCGAAGGGAAATTCCAGCATAAAATTGGTGTTTAACACAAAGTTAGGCATAATTCCAGACTTTCCAGAGGTTTTAAAAATTCAAGTACGTTAGGACTGGAGACACATTTCTTCTAGTGACCTTAAACTTAATTAAACAGAAAATCCAAAAACTGAAAAATACCATCATTAGTGGACGTCCATTATCCCCTCTACTCCCACCCTCCCTCTTGTTTGACTTGTTCACATGGTGTCCATATATGCTAGCAGACCCTACCCCCTTTTGAGGACGCCTTTTTTTAATGGCCCCCAGTTCCATACTCGAGAAAAGAACATTTTATTAATTAACTTGTTGCGGCACAAGTTATGAACTTTTATAAGATATATAGGTATAAGATTAAATTAAAAGACTATTAGTACTCCTATAACGTGATATAAACATTTCCGGAAAAAAAAACACTTTTTGGAAGTTTGAAAAATAAAAACAACTGGATTATGGAAATTTGCTTCCCTGTTAATAATTTGCGCTATATATGGAAGCACATTCTATATTACAGCAAAACCTGCTGAGGTTAGATGGGAGCATGTAAGCAAGAGAACAAAGGGAAATTTGAATATTTCATATAGGATTCTGGATTTTGTAAAAAAAAAAAAAAAAAAAAAAAAAACAGAAATCGATAGCAAAAAATTCCATTCAATCTTGCCCTCTTATTTAATTTCATTCGATCAACCCAACCAAGAAATCACCTTTGCCATGTAAAAACATTAGCTTTCAGTTTTATTATTATTTATGTAGTGAGATATTCTCCCATTGTTTCCCTTTATTTTTTAAATAGAAGATATTCACTGCTTTACCATAAGCAAACTATGGCAAATTTTGCAATATTTTTAAGGATTTGTGTGCATTAACAGTGAAAAACACCAATTGTATTATTTTGTTTTTCAAACGCAATATACACAATAGTACAAGCAGGTACAACTTTTTTTTAAAACAAAATTGTAAATCTGCATGAAATGGATACTTTACTCTTTGTTTCAGTGCCATCATTTCTTCGTTTTATGGGCTGAATGATCATTATATGAAACAACAGGAAAACTCTGCCATTTGGCACACAGCGACCAACATTCGATCAGATTTGTTAATTGAAATTGGCCATTGATAAATATACTGACTATATTTGGCAAAATTGGTCGTATGGGACACATAAAGGTTATTGAGGAAAGTATTTTGGTAAACAATCTCATTAGCCTCTAGAAGCTAACTCGCTTTTTATCGGATCTATAGGTCCAATAAAATATTTTGTTGGTTGCCAAGAGGAAAAATTTGTTCATTTTTCCCCAGTCCCAATCGTTAATTTTTGGTATTTTCCAAAACTGCGGAATTCGAATAGACCGGAAACAGCAATATCACGAATGCCCCTAAGTATTAGGCGTGGACCAATTGGGGCAAAGCGGGAAACAATAACAGGTAAAAACGCCGACAGGAATAATTGCAATTATTTTGCACCACTTTCATGGTCAATTTATAAAATCAAAGACTTCACTAGAGTATATATGTACCCGTTCTCGATTAACCGTCTGGACATCGAATGGTGAAAAAAAAGTGGGAGGGTAATGATATGGCAAAGGGTGTGTGTAATTTGGTGACTAATAGTTACTCTCCCTCCCGCCAATCCCCCTGATATCCAAAATTCATTGTTACGGGATTTGAAATTCCCGCCTTTTAGGTTTGCGCACCTTTCCCGCAAACACAGGCTCCATCTGTCAGGACTTAGTGTAAACTTGTAAAATTTTAAATGCGCAAATTTCAAAAGTAAACAAACGAATTTCAGGATACTATGAAGCGCGTATCTTTCTGAAAGTTGTTTTACAGAAAATCCATTCGTAAACTGATGATATTCAACCATGAAACTAATTTTGGTACTATAGTTGTATTATACATTTTCTGCATTTATGCACAGACCTATATATAAAGCACACAAATTAGCAGATTAAAATATACATTTCTAAAGATGAAATTTGACTTTGTTACCTCCCATAACTGACAACAAGCCTAACTTCATATTCGCCTGTGAATTGATTTCAACGTTAAAGTAGTTTTTTTGGTTCAATTCAATTTAACTAAGCACCCTACAGTCAGCAGAAAAAATGTCATATGGTTGGAGAGGAGGGGGTTACCCAATTTCCGGAGAATACTCTTAAGTCAGTAGCGACTTAGACATTGTTAATTATGTTGAAAACACACATTTTCTTAGAAAAACGAGGATAAAATGAGTGTAAGATTGTTAAGATTGAATTTCTACTTAATCTGGACATTCGCCAGAAATGCTATTCCATCGCCCAATCCCATGCAAAAAGAAGGACCAATAGCAAACATCCATCTTGGCAAGAAGCTGAGTCAAAGGATTTAAGTGATTATGTCTACTTCTATAGTGGTCGTTAGGTGTTAAATTATGGGAAACAAGATGGGAATTACAGGAAAGATTAAAACGTTTGAATAATTCCATAGATAACTTTTCACGTCTGGACCTCAACTTGTCCAAATTTAGAGTATGGAGGATTTCTGTCACACTCGCAGAATGTTGGTAATCGCCCTTAACAAATCTGGCTTTCCTACGCTGTACCATCTTTATATCCTGAATATTAACCACTCTATGAGAGTTCCAAATAGGAGCACAATATTCCAACATAGGGCGAACCAGAGTTGCGTAGCCAGTTTCCTTTACATTATCCCCACATTCTCGAAATAAGCTTCGAATGAATCTAAGGCGTTGGTTTGCTGCACCAACAATTTTCTGGAAATGGAGATTCCAAGAGAAGTTTTTGGTAATATAAAACCCCAGATACATGACAGTATCAACGACAGCTAGTTGAACTCCACCCAGAAAGTACTCAGGTTGGCAAGTTTTCAGAAGTTTTCAGAAGAAGCTGGTACGACGCGATTGCCCCTCAGTTTCAGTGAAATACCTCTGCCTTCTTCCACTTCGTCATATATTGGAATCATCCGCAAAAAGTTTTGAATAACTAGACATGCAACGATTTTGGAAAGTAGTTTATGAATAAGAGAAAAGTAAGGGACCCCCAGGACGGTTCTTTGGGATACAACAGAGGTGTACACAATGTGGTGTAAGTGTATAAAAAGGGGTTTATAAAGTATCAGAGTAATTTTCAAATTATTTAAAACACGTATAAAAGGTTTTCCCCACATGGTTCCTTGTCATCAAAACAAGCCGGAAAGGTTATTATTCCAGACGTGCATGCATGAAGACATGTGAGGGTCAAGCACGATTTTGGGAGTGAGGTTGTGTGTAAGAATATGACGGTGAAACAGATTCTAAAAACAGCCACAGGTACGGCGATGGCCTAGACTTGCAACGTCAGACTATTTGAAAATTTGGGTGAAATTGGGTGAGTTAAGTAGAAATCGATGCACCTTAACCGTAGTACTGCAAACGAAGATTAATGTTGAAACAATGCAAATTAATGTGAAAAACTGGGTTGAACAAAATTGCCATCTGTTTTTAAAAATTGATTTTCTCAACAAATGTTGGCCTCTTACCAGTTATTTAACTCGGTTTTGCATGCAAGACTATACCTCCCTAAATAAATGAAGACCTTGTTTCAAAATCACTGGAAATATATTTCAAAACTGTTGCATTTTTTGGAAAACTGTCAGTGCAATATTTGCTATATTTTGACTCCCATATCACACTTTGAATAAAAATAATTTGAATGTTAAAATTTATATCACCTCGTTTAGAATGTTACGTACTTACTGTACTAGTGAATTGCAGAAAGAACTTGTGCAGAAAACATTTTAAGAAGTAGAATACTAGCTCCTATTATTTTGGAATTCTTCACGAATATTTACTGTGATTCGTAAAAAAATGGTTGTCCATTTAGTTATCGAATTTGTTATAATAAAAGTGCATAATCTGTTTTGTTAGTAATGTAGAAATCCTCTTTTTGCGGCCAAATACAAAAAATTCGACGAATATTGTGGGAAATATGAAAATTCAGTTATGGCTAGGGTTCGGTGTCCCGAGAAGTTAATTTTTCCTTGAACGCAAGTTATCCAATTTTCGCAGACATTTTTAATTAATTTTTTATGATAATTATTTTCATGTACTTTATTATTATTGCCATTCCTAAATTTCCGAGCTGACAAATACATTCATTCACAGCCATCAAAATTCGCATTCCATTTACTGAATAATGAAAATTTTGGAGATAATTTTCACATTTCGTGATCATTAGGTTACTAGTTACCACATTAATATTCGTGTTGGATTTTTTTAAATTTTTTTAAAGAAAATTAAGTTTTCTCATTAGGCCTAACCTAGCACGATTTCTACAGTTAGTTGACCTTAATTTTGATGCCCGTGAAAACTTTCTCTGAATAAAATTCAATCACATATAATGGAAGGTCAACGGTGTTCACCAGGTGGGGTAATTAGGCTTGCATGCATGTCTAGAAATGTGATAGCGAGTTAAATAACAAAACTGTAATAAATATTCAAACCTAGTAATGGCCGAAATCACCACTTTATAAAGAACCTCCTTCCTTTCAAAATTGTAATAAACTGATTCTCGAAATAATAATAAAAAACTAAGAAAATATGACAAATACTTCAATAGGATTGCATCTTTATGAAGCAAGTTAATGCAACCAGACACTTATGGATGACATTAACCAGACTGGCAATTTCATTTTGTCGTAAGTCACTTACAGAGGGTAGCACTATAATCTCAATTTCAATTTTTCGTGAAACAATTTGAAAATTTCAATGAACTTTTGATAGTCCTGCATTGGCCCAAAATCCTTCAAATGGCTAGTTTACCATTTTCATAACCCGAATAACAAAATGACTTCATAAACATAATAAATGACGAATTTCACGAAAGGTTTAGAAAACATTAACTGAATTCACGTTTTCTTCTATAAATTCACAGAAAACATCATAAATTTCCAGACAGAATATGGAATTATATAACCCTATATAAGATGTACGTAGCATAAACAAGTCCTCTGGTAGCAATTCAAAATTGTCCTTCGAGGATAATATTTATAACAGAATTTACAATAAGAACTGACGTCAAAATGTCACTAACTTGTGACTTCCAAATTTTAAAGGGACCATTCAAAAAGTACGTCTGGGAAATCCCTTTAAAAAACAGAATTCCACCCCCCCCCCCACCTCCTTTAACCTTTGTCAACATGGTGTTCATTTTAGCCCAGAACTTTCCCCCTCCCCCACCCCTTCATAGATGTCCTTAATTGCTTTAAAAAGTAGGGTGTCCAGAAAATATGTTGGAACATTCAAAGGCCCATCTTATAAATTTCCAAGCATCCATCTCGCTACCAATTTCAGGACATTTTTCCAGATCTTTCTAATTAACGTAAATTTCCTGACTTCGAAGGGAAAATCCAGCATAAAGTTGGTGTTTATCACAAATTTAGGAAAAAATTCCGACTTTCTCCAGTTTTAAAAATTCAAGAACACTTGGGTCCATTTCGTCTGGTGTCCCTTTCCCCTTTCACTGACCTTTAAAGCTCAATTAAACAGAAAATCCGAAAACTGATAAATACCATCATTAATGGACGTCCATAATGGCTTTCCCCCGTCCCTCCCCCAGCAGACTCCACCACCAACCCCCTTTTGAGAACGTCCTTTTTGAATGGCCCCTTACGGCAAAATTCCCCACAGAAATGTTATATTCAAATAAACGTGTCCTTGTTAAAATAAGTGTTTAATACTGGTCATTTATTTGACAATTAATGCCAAACGTCTTAAGACGTTGTCTAGGTCGTTGACTAGGAGGACTATTTTAACACAACATGGCGGCATATTGACCAAGGATGACTTATGGATCACTATGTGGGGAATATCACACTTGGCATACTTAGTTGGCATCATTCCCTTATAATGGTGAAATTTCCATTTGACCATTAAATAGATTACCCAATGAGTTTATCATTGTATATCTTGGGGCCTTCCCAATACATTATTCTGTAGCATCCGAGGTCACGGCCACTAGCACGAGCTCCATCTATGATGAGCGACCAGAACCAGACAAACTTCCTCGAAATTTCCAGCGAATTTTAACCACCTGTAAAATTGGATTTCGGCTGAAAATTGCATTGTAAATTAGCCACCATTCCCAGAAGTGCCTATTTTCGCAGTCCTGAATCACTTTTATCCCCTCTGTAATTTTTTTTGGGTGCAAAGGGGGTAAATAACAGCACTGATTCCGTGAAGTCACGCATCTGTTGTGTGGAATGTGCCAGTGACAGCTATGTAATATTCCCTTTTCTTCCATATAATAAGTGAAAGTTTAATTGGCCCAACAGAAAACAGGCAAGCATGGTCTCTTTTCAACCCCCAGGTTTTTGGTTCTCTTATACCCCTTACAATTTAAGTCGTTAGGCTATCTTGCGTTGATGACCAAGGGTGTAACCCTTTGTCCGATTCACCTTGTTGGGGTTAACCTGACGTTATAATTTGGAAACATCCTTAAGTTACATGGGATTAAAATGCCCTAGAATATGTGTGTGTTCATTAAACTCTGAAATTATGTAAAAATAACATAACGGTGGAAATATATCCTCTGGGGACGATTTAAAAATGTTGACAAATATGCTGAAAAGTTTTAATAATAAGAATCAGTCTTCTCGAATGTTTATTTACCTCAAGCTATAACGAATTATAACAAGTATTATTATAAGAAATACTACTTGGTACCTCTGATTACATTTCCCCCCAATTTTTGTTTTTGCATGCACAAAGTTAAAAACATACGTTGTGTGAAAATAAAATATGCGAATTTCAGAAATTCAAGAAGTCAACAATTTTACGAATATATTTTAATTAAAATTTTTAAAAGTTTATGGATACAAGCAAATCAAAGTTAAACATGCAATATTAAAAGTGCAATAACTTTGATTACTAACATATTAATACCGTTCATTATTCAGAGCTATAAAGATTCGCAAATCTCCAAAGATTACGAATGATAAGCTGCAAAAATTGCCAATCATTCAAAGAATCAAAGATGATTGCATACATATAATCCATGATCAAACAACATGTATTGAATTCCCAGAGATTCAAAGATGATGGTATTTTCATTGACTAAAAGCACCAGAAACTCCCAGTGATTCACGTATCTGGAAATTGCAGTTATATATGTATATAGATTCCAAAAATCGAACGTGATTCAGAGAAGGCGATATTTCCGGTATATTGCTTGGTGGATATATATGTTTTTTAATGCAGTCTAGTTTAATTTTCTAGTAATGTACTTCCTTGAACACTGTCTTTAGAAACCAAGTGTCTTGCATGTTATCCGAGAACCAGTTACGACAACGTTATCGCCTCCAAGGGTCAGAGGTCCCATGACCAACCCAATGCCTTACTCACGAGGCACAAAAATCCCAATGTAAGAAACCCTTTCGATAGAATTCAACGTCATAAACTTTGTTACGAAAACGTCTAAATGCAATAAGGGGTCAGAAAACCCATAAAATATGGCATTAGTTCCAACTTAATCATTATTGAAACGCCTACCAGCAAAATAAAACCTACACCATGTGTGCATATACTTATTATGACTGTCTAATAACTGTGCAATGTCGCTATTCATTACAACAATATCCTGTCTAAAATGTTGCATATTTTGAATGCTATAATTGGGCTTTCCGACACCTGGGTTTCCTGGATTTGAGTCAACACTTGCCCAAGATTTACCCAAATTAAGCATGCATGCACTTGCTGAAGAGAACTTTCGTTTAAACGACTTGAGATTTTTTTTTCCTTATATGGAAAACAATACCGGTATATACTATATGGGGGGAGGGAGGGTTCTTGGGGATAGATCCTCCAAATTTAAAACTGAATCTGCAAATTATTAAAGGGGAATTGCACTTTTGCATTAAAAGACTGATTTTTCTGCTCTAAAAATGCAATTGTTTTTGCATTAAAAGTGAAATTTTTCTAAGACGAAAGTGAAATTTTTCTAAGACGAAAGTGAAATTTTTCTAAGACGAAAGTGAAATTTTTCTAAGACGA
>JAQGAE010002981.1:0-16014 GCA_034696685.1 Julus scandinavius | reverse complement strand
TTAAAGACATTTAATAGGTGCACAATTTTGATATTTACATATATTTACAAAATGGCGGCTGAAACAAACCCGGAGGGTGAACTTTTTTGCATAAGTGTGTAAATACTTGTATATACGTACATGTACGTCTTGGTGGAGAGCCGGTTTAAGATTAAGCGCCACCTCCAAATATTCAAATGTTTTCTGAAGAAAATATTCCAAGACCATATTTCAATTAAGCACAAACGATTTATACTACTGTGTTCAGTGTATCGTTGTAACCCATGCATCAATGAATGTATCTGTATTTGTATAGTGTGCTTTTAACGCTTTAAAACTTCACATCATTTTCTGCAAATTCTTCATCCAAGCTTCATTCCAAACTTTTGCGTTTCTAACTTAGCTTCAATTAACTAAATTAGGTTATTCTACTTCTAATTAATTTATGTTCGTTCTTATTTTTTTCCAGGATCTGAATCCATTCTTTCAAGCATTGAACCCCACGTTGAAGCACATGGCCGAAGCCCTTTCTACTTTTTTACACCGCAACAGTTGGTCGTCCGCCACCGTACTCCTAGACGATAGCCTCACCTCTCAGACCCTGTGCAAGATGTTGTTAAATTCCAGCCTTAGTGCCCGCACCGTGCTCCAAACCAGAACCATTCCCCGAAGTGCTCATAATGCCCTCACCGATGTCAAAATATTTAGAGTGTTGAGCGAGGTGGTGAAGCTCAGAAATCGCGTGTTATTGGTGCATTGTGAGGGGGCTCTGGTCCAACGGATATTCCATCTCGCAACACGCCTGAATATGATAACGGGGGATTGGATATGGATATTGGTGGGGCAGGCCACGGGCCAACCGAACCACTACCACAGTTATCCGGTGGGGGTGCTGGGCTTGAGAGTCAGGCCGCCCTCCCCCTCCAAATACGTGGTGAAAATGAGCGTGCGCATTGTGGCTAGGGCTCTTCGCCAACTTCACGCAAACTGGGAACAAAACGAAACTGCCGTGGAGAAATACCGACATAAGGAGGGACCAGATATAACATCACCCAAAGGAATAAAAGCCTGGTTTGGGTAAGGTTGCCCTCATTCTTTCTTCCCTTATCGCTGCATGTGCATGCACCATTGTATATATAGGATCATCTTAATGTCTATATCTGCAGTAGAAAAAAAGGACCATTAAGCGAGGGTGCCCTTCGATGCATTTGCAATTGCCTACATCGGCTTTAACACAATTCTATAAACGAATGCTTCTTTGATGTAACGTCAACCTTGGTTGATGTAAGCTGGTGTTCCGTTATATATATATGAGCAGCTGTAGCAGCCTTCAACTTGATGTCTTACAGCCATTTAAATAATCTCTTCCGACACCCTCGTTTTGTTCTGCCAAATACCATTATTTTCAGGAAATTTGGATGTGGAAATTGAGGTTAATGACTTCACATCTGACGCTATTATCCTCTTTTTCTTTAAAACTTGTTCTAAGTTTCCTGAAAAATATGCAGAACTCGACAAAAAATTAAAGGAGGCAGTGTAATATAGAAAATTCTAAAATGTGCACAGCATATGGAGCGTATTAAGCTATTTACCGTATTTACTCGTATATTTCCCCCTCGCCGCCATTTTTTACACATTTTTACGTTTCAAAGTATGTGCATGGGGCGAAGGCCATTACACTTAACAATGCATTTTTTACATTAATATTTAGAACCAGTACACACTTTATAAATGAACATTTCTGTATTTGAAGTAAAATATTTAGTGATTCACAGCATACTTTAAAACTTCTCAACCTTTAAATTATAACATTAACTTCCAACAGATTTGCAAGATGGGTATATATTCTGTATAACGATGCAAGTGTTGGATACATATTTCGCACAAGTTTCTGAACTGTCTTATATGCGAAGTGATTAAGTTGAGGAACAAGATGGCATGCCCAATCTAGTATTTATCGTCACTTAATAAACATTTTAATTTAGTTGTTTTTTTTCTAAAAAATCACGAGTAAATACAGCACTTCTTAAACTTCATTGTTTCAAAATCTCTCTAAAAATCTATCGCAGTTATTTAAAATAACTATACAGGGTGGCCACAAAAAACGAGGGGAACCTTTTTCATAAATTCGTAACTTTGTTTTTAATATAAGTAAATCCAGTTTTGCACAAATTATACAGGCAACAAATGTAAGAACAAAACAGATATTTCAATTTGTACTCAAAGTGTCCTCCGTCCTCTGCGACACATGCCCGGAGGCGCTTGTGCCATTGGGCAATTGAATAGTCGATTACTGTTTGATCGAGTTCATCGCAAGTGTGTGGATGGAGGACACTTTGAGTACACATTGAAATTGCTGCTTTGTTCGTACGTTTGTTGCCTATATTTGTTATAAATGGATTTATTTAGATTAAAAAACAAAAAAGGTACGAATTTATGAAAAATGCCCCCCTTTTTTATGGCCACCCTGTATATATACATATGATAAACTGATAATAATAATTTATTAGTACACGACTGCATTGTTCCCTTTTTAATTCTTTATTTGTAATTTCATTTATTGAAAGCTGAAACTACATAGCGTTTTTGGTGTTTGGTTTCATCCTAGAATCTTAGAAAATGAGTCCGTCTGGAGGCTGTCTTCTCTAATTCAATATTTCATCCACAAATTCGCAGAAAAAAATACTGTTAAATCCAACACCACAAATACAGAATTGTATATAGTTGCCATATTTTGTTTTATCCATTTGATCTGTTCATTGTTTGCAGGCAACGTACAATGCGTTTTTTTTTTCTGTGCTAGCAGTGATTGCCTAGCAACAAGGGACATAGTACATGCAATATTGAATTACTATCGCGAAAAATCCTACAGAATAGCGGTTTAGGATCAAAATAAACGGCCAATACGCTAAATAGATTCAACGAGCTTCAACATATTTAATTTTACCAGATCAAGGAAAAAACGATGTTTCGCAGGCTGTCCTTTTTATTCGATATACGTTGCATCTTACTGGCATTTGTGATGAGTAGGGGGATTTGCAACAAGAAAAGGACATTTGTATTTAATGAGATTTTCTCCAAGTTTAGCATTACAACGCCGAACAAAAACTAAATAAAATGTAATACCCGAAATAAATTCAGTTAAATTAAAAGGGGTCAAAAGCTTGAGAATTCTAATAATAAAGCTTGAGACTTGAAACAGTATCGATTCTTTCACCATACGTGCCATATGGTAACATTAATAATGGGAGTATTTGTTGAAATGAGGGATTGTTATGTAGTTTGTAGCGCAAACACGGGGAGAAATTGTGACTGAAGCAGAAACTAAAATTTATAGCTATTGTGCCATAAAGAAAAATTCCTTATGCGACGCTGAGACCTGGATTGTAAAACTCAAATATTTGCTTTAAGATTAAGGAGCAATTTCACGTAAGCTTTGGCTAGAAATGCTCATCCCAAATGTCAATTCTTAATATCTTAAAAGGGTCATGCTTTTAAAATTCTTGGGGGAGTTTTATACGTATGCTAAATATACGCTTTTTCAGTCTCGTTATTATTCGGAGGTGTCGCCATTAAGTTTCGCATTAATAAACGCCTTCGTCTTTTCATAATTCATTTACAAAGTGGCCATGACAATCTATACTTCTTTGGGGAGACTAGGATAGAACATCCCATCCCAATTTATCACAGCTGCTTTGATATATTTTTGATGTTCACCAATATCAAGCTCAAACCCCGCATGGGTCTACAATTACATCTACTGCATCTTATTTGCTGTTTATTTAATAAAGTTTGTCAAACTTCCCTAGAGGATATTCGAGGAAAAAAATTGACTGGCTTTAGAAGAAAAACTGCTTGCGGCACGTTCAATGAAAGGCTTAAGATCACATTTTAGACGTTTTTCGGTAGGCGTCACTCACCAGTGGGACCATCAACCTCCTTATCATACATTGCATCGGCAAAAGCTAAAAGGACAGAAGCAAGCTTCAATTATCACTACCAGCCAAGAAGACTCTTAAGCTCATCAACAAGAGCTCGACAATACTAAGTGATAGATCGTTTCTGTCCCTAAAAGTTTTTAGATTAAAAAAAAAAGAAAAACAAAACAAAGCGCAGGTCACATCTGCATGCTTTTAGCTTCGAAAGATCGATCACTGAAAGCCAATGCCCACCAAACAACTAATTGGATTAACATGGTAAAGGGGGAATGACTTACTACATCAATTCACTGCCAAAGTGGACAATCATTCTCCTAAAACTTCTCTACTCCATTATTTATTCCTAGGAGAGGTACAAATAGCAAGATTTTTTTAAAGGTTGAATAATTGATTGTTTTATTGAGGAGGCGACCAATTTGTACTGTGCATCTTTCTAAAATTCCGGATACAGATATAGTCCAGTGTAGGGCAGCCAGATTTGTCAAGGGCAATTACCAACATTCCGCAAGTGCGACAGAAATGCTCCAGTTTCCAAAATGGGACACGTTGAGGTCCAGACTCAAAAAGTTATCTATATGGTTATTCAAGCTTTTTAATCTTTCTTATAATTCACATCTTGTTTTCCATATTTTAACGCCTAAAGACCATTATAGGAGAAGACATAATCACTCAAATCCTTTGACCGAACTTTGTACCAAGACAGATGCTTACTATTGGTCCTTTTTGCATGCGATTAGACGATGAAATAACCTTCCTGGTGATAGTCAAAATTTGGTCAAAATTCAATCTAACAATAATGTCTAAGTCGCTACTGACGTAGGAGAATTCTCCTGAAATTTGGTACATCCCCCCTACCAAATGGCATTTATTTACTTGCTGTAGGGTAATGAGTTGAATTGAATTGAAAGTTATTGTATATGCTAGAGCAATTAATAACTTACGTTTTAAAAATAACTACCATATTTTACGGACTATAAGATGCACTTTTTTTTAAATTGCTTAAAAATTAAGGTGCGTCTTATAGTCCGTAGCGTCTTACAGTCCGTAAAATACGGTAAGACATTAAATGGAATTAAAATCTCCACATTAGTTGAAGTAATTTTTCGGTCGTAAGTCGACGACTGCCTGTATAATTTATAATTTAAAAAGGACTTAGTGTAAATGGCAACATCATTTCCAGTTTGTTCATGCTGACTGCTTCTCTAGTCTTCCTTGAACACTACAATGCATTTCAACTAACTCTGTTTCTAACATAAAGAGACCCTGCAGTGAAAGTGTTGTCAGTCAATTATATATAAACTCCCAATTCCCTCCTGCCTCACGCAAACAAAGGAAAAATCCACTGCTTGATCTGGCATCATGGTGCCATTCTTCGATTTCATCTGAAATTTTGGTTTCCATTTAAGGAAAAAATACGCGACTCGATTTCATAATTAAAGGTCTACTCTCAATCAAGGGGTCAAATAATGTCGAGACTTGATGAAAAACAAAACCGAACAACACGGTGTTATATTCCAAGAATGATAAGACATTTCAGAAGAAAAGACTGTAATTAATATTCACATTGCGTCAACTGGTGCACGAAATTCAATTTCAAAAAGACAAAAAGAATGAAACTCTTATTATAGCGGTAAAATAATTACAAGCAGTACCACTTTTTCATATACATATATATACCTACAAATGCATGAAATAAATTGCCAGAGCATTAAGGTATTATTTATTAAAGTAAGAAAATGAAAAATATAAATAACAGTCGTTATATGGCTCACGCACTCAAAACTCTGAATACTGTACTGCTTTGACAATTGAAATTACATTTACAATTTATGTGTATCATTATTTAATATTTCGTAATGTTGGTCATTAAACGTTTTTGAGATTTTAATGCATCACATCCATTAGCTGTAGTCACGTTCGGAATGGATTTAAGTTTTGCTGAAAACATAAAATTTACACAAATTGAATGCGGGCATGCCCTCGCTTCATGACGACATAAATTCTATCAAAATCAGTTTTCAGCTATGGGATTAACTCCATTCTGTAACTACATTTATTTTAAAAGAACGCCAAAAATGAAAATATTGATTAGTTTAGCAAAACAATAGTTAGCAAGAATAGGCTGCTCATGAAATTGGGATGTAAGCAGGATCAACCCTTTCTTCCTTCCCTAGAGTAATCCATTTACAAATACATATACATGTTTTAGACTTTTTAGGATGGAATGGAATGTTGTTCAATTTTGTGAACATCTTTAGAGAAAAATTCCCCCTGCTTATTTTCATGAGCGTAAGCGGATTAGTGCACATATTTGAAGAAAAAAATGCAGAATGTCTGGTAGTGAAGCTTTTCTTTGAATTAATCTCCGATTAAAAAGCGCATTAACTGAGAAAAAGCAGTCGTGACATTGCAGAAAACCAGGTTAAGGTTTAATTAGGATTTAACAGGATCACAGCCTTAATGCTACAAATCGCTTGCATATATACAATGTACATTACACATGTACAGATCATGAACAGTACATGAATTTTCTAAATACATGAAAAATGAAAGGGAAACTTAAAATTCCCAACAAACGTAATGCACGGTCAAAAGTATAGCTGAACGCAGCCCGGGTGGAAATCTTATATATATATATATATATATATATAGGGCCACATATGCTTTATTATATGTACCAGATATGTCCATATGATGTATGTCTGAAAACATTTATGACCATATATTTACGCCAATCACATGGCGTTTTATGTCGATGTCTGAAAAAGTGTCTTAAAGTGGGCCTTTTAGCATTAGACAATATATGTTACAATTATAATGATTTTTTTAAGCATTAAACAATATGTTAAAAAAAATGTAATGATATTTTAGTAGCTTAATAATAGTAATTTAATAGTAGTAGCTTTTAGTATGCATTTATTTATCAAAAAATGTAATTGTACCGTTTTCCACTTATGTATTTTGTGAAAATTGTGTTTATTTTTTATAGAAATTAAACGATGCCCTTATACAGTAGTGATGGGGTGTGTCCCTTTTGTATTCTGACAACCAATATTTTTAGACCCAGTCCACCATTCTATGTCCATATATATTTTTACACCTAGGAAGCTATACGTATACAGGGCAGTAACAGGGGCAAAGTGTAATTTAAACATAGCCCAACTGGGAGTTCAGAAATAACAATTTCATCTAAGGAGCACTTTCGACAAATGTTATTTCCACATAAGTACTTGTACATGTAGTGCTTGAACCAACTTTAATTTACACCTTATAAAAAAAAATAAAGTTATATGGGAAATGCAAAACGAAAAATGGTGGCTTGTATAAATAACGGCGATACGGCACATAAGAAAAGCTTGTTGAAATATAACGGGAAAGTGAACTACATATCCAAGGAGGGAGTAGTTTCAATCGATCCTGTCCCAAAACCCCGTCCTCTCAATGTTTTGTTCGTCCTTGCCACTTTCCTTTTACAGTTAAAGCTTTATTTCGTTCAATGGATCCACTTTTTAATACTGAACAGTGTAATTTCTGCGTGGTATAAGCATGACAATTGTATTTTATTTCTATTCTTTCACCCCACAACCCCCTTCCTCCTCGATATATTCAGTAGAAAATAAATGTTTCTTTATACAAGGACTAAGAAAAAATGATAAGAACAGCTGCCGCTTCATGATGAATGGAGCCAAGATTGTGCACCGCCATGTAGTGAAAAATAATTTCTCAAAAATAAGAAATATGGAAGGCAATATATGAAACTTGCGTCATTTTCACTTTGTCATCGCAATGCAATCACATCCATTTCTTTTTCAATAAATAATAATTCATAGCACTCATGCAGAAGTTCTACAAAGCAAAAGGCAAAAAATTACATATTTGCAATTCATGTCAGCTGTTATTATGTGATATACGATGTAATTTCAAAAAGAGAACACAAAAAATATAATGTTTTCAAATTATTTAAATATCCTCCTGTGCGATACTGGAAACTTGGGGGGAAAATGAAATATATTTCTGCTTATTACCATATTTTAGAATAAGGCTTCTAAAGTTCTAATTGAATTATATATCCAGGCCATCATTTTGAATTCATAATATATCATTCACAAAATATATGAAAATTAAGGGGCTTATCATGTAGAGTATCTAGCCATAGCAAGAATAACATATATTACCAAAGTTTCAAAAAACCCATCGATTTAATGTGTACAGAATTACATCAATGACGGCATCACGTGACTTGGAGAGATAGTACAAACTTTAGCATGGTCCATTGATTTCCTGAAGCAATTTTGTTAAAATTTATGCAATTTTCTGCTATAGCAAGGAATTGTCTGTTCACATAATGCAGAGTGCATTGTATAGATCGTTTTACGAGGTTTATTCACTGGGTTCGTACACATTCCCCATTCAATAAACAAATTGAGCCATTTGTTTCATCTATATGCCCATAGGGCATCATTTTAGTTTCGGTTTAGTCTGTCTTGCCACAAAAGGACTACTATTAAATTAGAAAAGAAATTTGGGAGTCACATAAGAGCATTTGTGACATGCATGAAACAACCTGATTCATGCAAGCGCGCAAGAAAGATGCCGTATTAAAATGATTAAGCTTAAACGATACCATGTGGAAAAATAAATGCATGCCCATAGGTTAAAACTATTGTCAACTTATGTTCTAAAAGATCACCATAACGAGGGCGTTGCATTTTTAATGCTGACCATATCACATGTACCATACGAAAGCATGCTATCCAGAATTGGTAAATACAGAAAGTTTATTGTCACCATGACAAGGATATTTAATGCTACTCCTCTAATACACTTTAAAATGTTACGAACATATATGCTTTATAAAAGTAAATTGCAGCTGTATAAAATGGTTACAACAGTTTTAGACAGAAATATTAAAATAGCCAAAGGTGGAAAAGTATCGACGAGACATGCTACATGTGTATGCAACAAAATAATAAGTATTGGAATAAAAGTTTATGCAATTTCCTATGGATAAAGTTTCTGTACATCATGATAGAAATCTAAACATGGCAAATTTTTGAAACACACGCACAGGACAATTTTGTCTACATTTTGTGATACAACAACCAATTTTACTTTTAAATTTCAACGCTTCATAGGACTGTGATAAGCAAGAATTTAAATTTTTTTGAAATATTACTGAAAATAAAATTAAACTTGTATAATTATCCAAAGTTTATTATATAATAATCTATGAGGTCAAAACTACTTTCATAATATACATATTTATTTGATAATCATTATGCCATTTATGTTAACTTTATTAGTTTGTAAGCTTTATATCGCAAATATCATATAAATATTGATAGATTTAATACACAAGCAAAGGCTTTAGGGGTTTTCAGTCATGGTTTTCAGTAGCCTAGAAAATCGGGAAATGTGCTTGAAAAGTCAGGAATTATGTTTGAAATTTGGATTAAACACCAGTTTATGATGGAATTTCCTGTCAAGGTCGGGAAATTTCCGTTAATCGAAAAAATCCGATGTAAAAACCAACAACGAGCTCTTTGGAAAATATTATGCAATTGGTCATGGGTCAGGTGCTTGGAAAGTATGGGATGAGCTTTGAAATATCCTTTCATTTTTAACAGCAAAATTACAGGACACCCTATCAGAATTTTTAATAATATAAAGGACAGCGTCTTTAGATAAAAATGTTTTTTTAGGTTTTTAAACCTAGTGTTAAAGCCATGCATGTAAATGTTCATTGTTATTATTATAATCAAAAGATCAGTAAACCATTCTATTTTTTGTTTCAATACCGTACTGCTATGATGTTACATTATATATAAATATATATTAAAACTTAATGAACTTATTCCCTTATCAATTTCAAAAAAGAAACTGCAATTTCAACCTCCTTCTCAAGGTTATAGCACTGCAAATTAAGTGGTCATTGCTATCAAAAACTCATCATTGCAACGAAATTGAGAATCTTTGATAGGGTTCTACTCCTTTTTTGCTTGTCTTCATTCCTTCAAGCAAACGGTTTCAGATATTTGTTTGTTTCTTCTTAGTCGCTTCCAACTATCTTATATTTATATTTTGTCCTATTTTTTCGGATTCAAAGCAAACAAGCAAACCCTAAATACCTCTCCAGACAAAAGCAAAACTATTTAAACATTGATTATTTTGTTCATTTTATGAAAGGCTGGGCGTTCTTTTCCGAAACATGTTCCAATATTACATACGAAGCCATTGCACAATCTAGTTTATGTTGTTTATGATCTATGTATGGTACTACTTGCTCTTCTCCGGTATAAAAAAGGAAGAAAAAAAACCTATATTCTCTTGGGAATTTTTCCCTTCAAGCATTTTAGTCTCTTGCACTATATTTGCTGTTTATACGTTTCGAAAGCTTCCAGATAAGTGCTTCTTACGTCGCTGTGTGGATCCCAATCCTATTGCAATAACCATTGGAGTGACCATGATGGTTTTATACACAGTCTTCTGGTAGTGACTTATGCTACAGTAGTTTCGTAGAATGTGACGAAAACAATACATAGACAGGTTTCATTGCCTCAATCTGGATTCCTATTTTGAATGGCATTTATGGCATTCTTTGCCAACAATGCATTTTACTGGCTGCAAGTTTTTAGAATGGTACATTATGAGTAAAAAAAAAAATAAAATTCAGAATGATCACTGTATATATTGTAGATATAATATTTAAGCCAAGTAATAATACTGACTACAGATCAGGGCAAACACGAAACAAAAACCGGGTTTCAGAAACATGTTTTCAATAAAAGTTCACTCACCAGTTTTCTGTCTAGAGGATTCAGCAAACGTTCTGCGAGAAAAGCTTGTTTTCAGAAAACATTTTTGTGTTTGCCCAAGAGGCGGTTTGGATCAAAGGAAAAAATGTTGGTCGGTTATGGCGCTCCTACTAAGGACTGTATACCCTGACGTAAAGAATTGTCCCACGAGACAACTGTTTTTGTGAACATGTGCAAACACAGGCCTCGTTTCGAAATGCTTTTTTAATCCTGTTTATCGAAACATATCTCCGTGAAAACACGATTGAACAAATAGGCTTGCAGACTTTTGTTTCGTGTTTGCTCTGATCTGCCCTCGGCATTAGGCACACACTTTTGACATATTAGATCCATATTGTTGATTGTTCTATTCAAAAGAGTTTAAAAACAAAGGGAAGTCTCGTTTACACTGATTGTAAAGTTCAAGTAGATCTTTAACATATACTCCTTCGTTTTTTTGACATCCAGACTTTCTCAACATACTTCAAACAATACCCTACGTCCTTCTCGTATAATTTTGTAGTTTGCAATCTGCAAATATCTGCAACAAACTCATTGTTGTAGACTTTCTTTGATCCATGAATGCTCTTTTGTAAATGGTATATGTAAAATTGGTTCAACATTGTCTGCAATATTTTCATAAACTAAATATATAAGAAACTACCATATGATATTGTACACGAGTAATCGAGCTTGCTGCATGGAGTCCTTTTAAAGCAGAGATAAACGTTTGTTTTCTCTTGCAATTTTTCCTTGACGTTTCCATACTATATTTTTTTTAAATATCAACTGTTCTGCCAAGTTTTAATTAGGTCTTATATTTATATCTAAAACTGTTACTAAATTTAAACGTAATAATGTTAGTTAATAAGTTAATTCTCTTCCTACAAGTAGTACCGAGCTTAAAAATCGTATATGGTCTGTTTCCAAGTGTGGCTCTTTCTATATACAGAAGTATAAAGAAATTCTATACAAAAAAATTGATAGAACTGGACATAGGTATATGACCATATAAGTACATGCTTTCCCTAAAGTATGTATTCGCATGTCTTTACATGGTCATGTACACATGGCTAATTGTACATGCATAATCCTATGTCTATACATGAATATATACATCGCAGTATGTAACACATTAATTTATGGATTATATGTACATTGATGGAGATTACAGTATATGTATACCATTGCAGTTTTATGTGACCCATTTCCTGTATTTCCAATAGGGCACAATAAGGCTTTAATTTCCAATTTATTTTTAACATGGAAATGGTTTTTAATTCCAATATTTACATGTAACACTGTATTTTTTTTTCAATTGCTGTATGATGTTACCAGTAAAATGATGCAATCGTACAGAATGTAAAATATATGGTAATACTCGTAATTATTACTGTGGTAACCATGCTGGGTGGCTTAGCGGTGTTCTATCCGCTTAGCATACAGAAGACATTGGTCCGCTTACCGGCTTAGATCTGCTTTACATACTAAATTTGGTTTTCGTGGTTTTCTAAAGCTGTTTCCTACTGGTTTGTTCACACAAACCATTCATAATCAAAAACCCATAGCCCAATTAGTAGGTGGATTGAGCCCCACACAGGTAATATATTAGTTATATTATGCAGATGGTTACATATCATGTATATTAATAATATCTTAGTTATTATCGTAACATACAGTTCTTGTCTGGTTCTTGTCTGCCATCTTGTCAGGGTAAATGGAATTGCAGGTATCAATGAACATCACCTTTGAAACTCCAGCATGAGACATTGTAGCAATTCAAAAAGGTTAACGTTCCCAAATTCCTTCAAAAGTAGAACTCTCCACCGTCCATACGGTGTCCATTCCATCATAGGGATGGAAATTTCGAGGGCATGTCTGACATTTGTTCAAATTTTTGGGACCCTTCTCAACGTTCTAACTTCACTCATTAGTGTGTATTCAGAATTCTCAATGCGTATAAGCTAAGTTACATTTTAGGTGAATTGCCATTATTTAATGCATGCTCTCAATTCCCTGCAGTTATAAAAGTACTTACTTAGAATGTCCATTTTAATACGTGTATCAAGTATGCAGGACAGTTTTTCTTCGTCATATCACCTTGTCACTTTTGACTCCCTACTAATATGTACGTTAGCAATTTTCCTCACACTTTATCCGCATATTTTATTGAACACTGGCAAGTAATTTTTCACGAACAATCCCATTATGCAATAGCTGACTGGGTTTCAAATGGCTTCTCATAAATTACGATGTGATGGTTGCCCTTTTCGGTAGTAGTCATGTAGGGCGTTCGCTAGTACATTAATATACACACTTGACACGGTGCATTATCACAAAAGTATTTTGAATTTATATTCCGGTTCGGAATTGATGTAGTTACAATAAACTTAAACAGAAACATGCAATGAAATAGCCAACATTTACCAAAACAGAATATTCAGTGAAAGTTAACTTAATTTAGAAAGTGTTTTAGACACTTGACAAATGCTGTATCTGTACCAAATACGTTTATTAAGCTCTCCACTTAATGGTCAGTTCTGATTGTTATTCCTAGTGGAATCATTTATCATTTGCAGTTTAGTTTTTTTTAGACATTTTACCTTTGACATGTACTTGTAATTACCAAATAAAAATTTATTGACCAACAGTTTTTAAAAGTTAACAATTGAAGTCCATGTGTTAAAAAAGTAGTCTTTGTTGTGTCATACCTGGTTAATAATCCTCAAAAAGTTAAGTAATAATTGCGCCTACTGAATGGCATGTTGTATTAATGTATAAAAATTCTCTGAAAGCCAAAATTCATCAACAAAATTCCTACTGTACACCTCTGAAAAATTAGATGTTAAATTGGAGTGCACATGGTAAAAAGTGTATCATTGGTATAATATTCATTTAATATAAAGCTACTAGGGTTGGAAATGCAAAAAAACGGATTTGCCTATGTACAAACATTATGTGCAACAATTGTGTAGTTAAAATTAGAATTACTTTGTATGTATGGCTATTAGCAGAATTAAGTATTGTGGCATCCTAGAGAAACAGATGTTGCCACATGCCAAGGCGAAAATGCCACGAGGCTGACATTGTTAACAGTATTATAATTCTAACACACTTCGGGTCATATCCAAAAATAGCTGGATAAACAAAATATCTGCTGTTTAACCTGGCTATCTGAAAGCTAAAAACTTAACCAAACTGAAATATTCCAATGGAAATGAGTTGCTTGAATTGTTGAAGATCGAATTGCACAGATCCCAGATGACAGAAACAACAAATTAGTTGCTGAAATGCCATATTGCTGTCAATTGTTAACAATGCAAAATAGTTTATATGGTCTACGTTATAATAGGTCCATACAAATATGAAATCATAGCATCTTCATGCATCTATTATTGAAAACGTCTTTTACAAATATGACTATGTTATATTTTTGTCCACTTCTGTATATTAAAACTGGAAATTCTTATAAGTACTGTATTTTGAATAAACTTAACTATAAAACAATATGAAGCATGCCGGGACAATTAAAATGTGGCAAAACCATAACACATTTTATGTGGCAAAAGATTAGCAATTCGGGTTTAGCAATGAAAAAAAAACTAATTTGCTGCCATTTTATAAGTACCAATTCAATTAAAGATGTTCCACAAAAAGCGCATTTAGTATGCCTGGCTAATTGAACACCACAGCGCTGTGCAGCTAGAATAGTAATTTCTAAACCATATTTTAATTCTCTAAAGTCGTTACAGGGTTTCAAAAATAAGCATCCAATAACAACACGTTGTCAATAGCGCAAACAATACGCAGAAAATCGGATATTGTCCCAATTTGTATGCATCTAGAGCGACTATTGTCAATTTGCAAAACCTAATTACGCTGTATATACTTAGAAGCATGTAGTTAATTAAATATGGCAATTTTCCCAAAATAACTTAATTCAGTGCACGAGAGCTCTCTATATCGTCGAAGTGTCGGTGATGTATGATATACTATAATTTCGCTTCATCGATCAATACTATCGTTTTCAGTGCAGACACGAGGCTGTTTCGTGGGACATGATTTATTAGCAGTAATTTGAAAATGGGTCTCGTTAGCAGAATAAAAAATATTGTATTCAGCTAAGATGAAATTAAGGCCCTTGAGTAAATTCGTCGTTTATTATAGTCTCAAAATGCTCTGCTGCTCAAATGAGAATAATATTGTGAAAGGCGAGCTGTAATTAAAAGCTGCGTGCACTCAGGTATAAATCTTACATAATGATTTAATTACGTTGCTGATATTTTTTTTAAATGCCAAAATGGATAAAAAAAAATTCCAAACTTGGGGAATGATTGAAAAAAATACTGCAATTTGCGAATTGGATTTAATTAAATTGTTCGCTTGCTTAAGTTGGGTATACGTACAAGTTTTAATGCGTTAATTGCCATTAAATCTGGACGTATTGGTATGCGTGTGACTGTCTACTAAGCCAAATTAAATCTTTGAAAGCATAATGCTGTGAAATTTCATTATTAAAGTTGAAAGGGAACACTGGTTGGTAATATTAAAACAAATCAATATCCACGACACACCACACTATCAAACCATTACCATTCTAGTGGAATGGTAATGATTCCAAAAATACAAGTGATGAAATCAAAAGTAAATTTTAGTGATTTAACAAATCTGTAACAAGTGTTTCACACAATTTCAAAAACTTCTGTAGTCTTACGTAATCCTTTGAGGGCGCCATATTAGAAGTTTATAATTTACGGTAATTTTAATTTAATTTTTCAAGTTATTTGATGTCCTTTAATTTTAACATACACAGGGACCAGGTTTTAGCTTCAGCCCATCTCTAAATCATTAATCACGTTTTTTTACTTTTTCTAGTTATTGTGCAGTAAAATATTTCCGTTATTGCGATATTCTTGATTTTACCAAAACAACTTGTACATTAATCATATTAATGTGAAACTGACTATCAAAATAGACAGCAATATGCATGGGTTGTTTGTAACCTAGCTAGCTCAATAAATGCACAACAGGTAATAAGTTATCCTTTAAAGGCTTATAGAATAGGTCATGTGGAGAAGAACAGTGTTGAAAATAGCAATGTTGTTAACCAAATGTCATACTTATGTAGAAGTTATGAAACTACTACACTTGAGTGCAAAAAAATCGACTCACCTGCATGAATCAAGTAAAAATGTGTTTTATCAGCAACCAAATGTCAGATTTAAATTAAAATCGGAAAAATGTGTTTTGTAGATAATTTATTCCTGTTTATAATTCGCCTAGTGTGAAAAATATTTCTGCTG
>JAQGAE010002980.1:0-16015 GCA_034696685.1 Julus scandinavius | reverse complement strand
ATTCAAATTAACGGACATTTTTCAAACTTGTTTATTAATTTTAAAAAAATCTACCAGCTCAAAGTGAAAAACGAAAACGTGATACCATTGCTGATTTATCAAGCCATTTTAAACAATTTTTATTTTTATTTAATCTCTTTTTGTTTGGCTGTAATTGTGTTTTCAAATTTCACCCATTGAAGGTGATAGATAGGGTTGTGATTCACCTTAACGTAGGTGTCACAGTAAAAATGGCCGCCATTTGGAACATGCGGAATTTAGAACATTGGCAAGTCACCACAATATTCCAGAAGACTCGTCGCTTCTCTCTAAATGGGCACCCCTGCATGTTCCAATATATCCACATTTTACTGTATGTATTAAAAATTTGAAGGTAAAATGGTTGAAATAATGGCGGCATGGCTAAAGCCACTTTGCAAATTGTGCAAATGGTGCAAAAAAAGTGCAAATTGACCCACTAGCCTAGACTATCAGAATTTTCTCTCTACAGGGAGTTCACATTCATTTTCATCTGCAATTCCTGAGAGATGAACCATACTTTCCTGTTCCAGAAAGCGTACATTTAAAGGACAATGACATGTACAGCCGGAGGTTCTCCATCAATTAAGTAAAAGAAGCCTGTTGTAAGTTTCTTTCTTTTTTTTTTTTTTGTCTTGTGCACTTCATGTTTTCTACACTTGCACATTCACAGCTCGTATTTTCGGTATTTGCCTGCACAAGTGAGGGTCAAATAAGAGTATACGTGAAGAATTTTTCATGAATATGTATTGCGCACTTTTTTTTGTGGATTTTAAGTAGCATGAAACATTGACCCATAAAGGGGAATGAGCTTCACAAATTGAACATGGTTGCGCCATTCTGGTCAACAATAATGGAAAACTACATGGAAACTTCATAATTAAAACATTTAAGAAAACTGGTCTTCACATTTTTATATAAAAATCTTGAACCAATATTATATGGTCAATAAATATTTATTGGTTTTAGCTAATTCATCATCCTAAAAAGTAGGCCACAGTTTGGCACATTTGCTGTCACTTCAGGCAACAATTTTCTACTTGAGGCCACAATTGTTTTCTCTAACTTGAGGCCACTTGCAAGGAAAACTTTCTATACATTGGACCACAGTTGTTATCTGGATAATATCCCCTAACAAAGTTAAAATGAATTATGCTAAGTAATTATGCAACGTAAATAATATGGGTTAGTAACATTTTTCCAGAGTAGGCCTTTTTATACATGCAAAATAAGCAGAAAATGCCACAATTGAATTGAAGTCACAAAACTGACAAGCGATTTGCGTTCCAAGGCCTTCAAACAACTGGAATGCAGAGCAAAATGACGCTTTGAATTTTATTTTCATGTTTTTTCACCACCTGTGTGGCATTTTCCTCAAAAGTTTTACCAAAAAATATGCTTTGACATATGAGAGTATTGAAATTTTCGTAATACACAGTAGGCTACTTGCATCAAGAAAAGCAACAAACAGCTGCCAATACAAGTTACAGAGGCAATATGATGTAGTATTTTATAAACTAACCTACAAAATGTTGAAAATTTAAAAAACTAATTAAAAATGAGGTAGACAAATACCGTCATTTAAAAACATATCACTCTTGCTGCCAACCAAATTTATAATGGACATTTTATATAGATAATTAAAATTCTAAAATAACATTTATTCAGTTACTAAAATAATTTAAACAGAATGAAAGGGATTCCTAGTTGTCTGGACATAGTAGCAAAACTAGCAAAGGATTAATCAACTTATAATACCAAAATTGTAACACTTAGCACGAATTATAAAATATGACGTCCAGGGAGATGGAAATCCAGGGGGAAAGAAAGGGTTGTGTGGGGAAATATCCCCCACCCTAAATCTGAAAACCTTTTAAGTCTCCATTAACTCAACTCAGTACCTTACAATCTGTAAATTGAATTACTCTAAAAATCTCAAGTTCTTGTATTTCAAATATAAAATTATATTTATATAATTACATGTCACAAACATTGATTTTAAACACGAAGTAAATAAAGCTGTTATTTGATTCTAAAATAAAAACCTCAAACACAGTTATACAAGTCCAAAATTTATTTTAAGTCTGGAAAATTATAGTTTATGAATTATTCCAACTGAAATTCAGTAAATCCCTTTAAAATCTGGCAGTTGTAATTCAAAAATCGGTAGAATATATAAAAACAAACAAAATGAAATAAGCAGCATGTAGTTCAACTTCAGATGGTTGGAAATTTTAATCAATATATACAAGTTGCCATTTACATAAATTCATTTTAAAGCATTTTAGCTTGAAAACCGGTAACACTCACTTACGAAAAGTCAACTTAGGTAAGAAAATAAACAGGAATCACACAGGTATTTTCACTTACCGCACATTGTAGGTGGTTGAAACTGGTGATAGTGGGTCAAAACAAATTAACGTGCAGAAAGCACCTTCAACAAATTTGAAAAGGAAGAAGGCAAGACTAGGAAATCAGAGAGACACTGCCGTCCTCAGCGAAGTCCAAGATCCAAGTGAAGTGAAACCAAAACAAATGCTAGCTCCACGTAGACACAAATTACAAGGTAGCTGAGGAGGGTATCTGGGTATGTCTGTTGCAGCGCATTGGTGGTATTGGCTAGCTGTTTGCACTCAATATTTTATATCCATAGGTACTTTCAGCTGCATTCACGTGATCATGTGATCTTAAAACACGTTCACATAGCACCAGTGCATATGGGTTCTTCTTGGAATAATGACAAGCATAGATCTACACAAAGGGCGAAGTTGAAACAGCGAACAAATTGTTTGCTGGAAGATGTCAACAATATTTTCTTCCTAATCTCGTGGTTATGACACCGGTTTTGATGACAAGTTTTCAAGATTCAAGATTTGTCTTTTAGAATAAATACAATCATACCTGACAATAGGTCGACCGGCCATAATTGCAAAGGTTTACAACCGTCTTAGCATATCAACGAATATTTACAAACCAAACTTTGGGCACAAAATACGATTAATATCAAAAATTGTCAACATTTTTGAGCCACTCTACTCCACTCAAGGATCAATAAAAGTATGGAACGCTATCTGCAAACTTACATTGCTATAATATTTCGACTCTCAGCTGCGTTTAATTTTGTAACGTTTTACTATGACAAGTTTAGTATTTAATTTAAAATGTCTCATTAAAATAAAACTATTTTACTTAAATACAAATTTTTTAATTATTTTGATTAAAATGTTAACATGGGAATATTTATAATTTTATATTAAAATTGATTTCATTTTCAAACGCCGCTGCTGGCATTTCATACACATGCTCTAATTTGAATTGCACGCGTTTCTAACAATTACTAAAAACTGCACGCATGTTAAGATTTTTATTAATATATTTATTAGCTTTGTTAATTAAAATTGGTTAATAATGCATTCGTGTAATTCATCTTATCAGTTGCTTAAACTTTGCGAATGCAGGAAGAAATTTTAAGAATAAAACCTTTGCATGATTAATAAAACTTGGATAAAATGCATGGGGTTGTTCGCGTGAGAGGCTGGGAAGTGGATTTATAAATTTGTAATCAAAATCAGCTTGATACCTTTTGAATTAATTAGGTTTGAAAACCTAAAATACGAAATTATGCTTGAAGCCACTGATGTTTCACTTGACTCGTAATATTCGGTTCGTTATAGTATACAAGTCGGGAATATCTAATGACATTTTCTGTTTTTCATCGCGTTATTTCAATACCACCATGAGTAAACGTAAAGCCCCATCTTCGGATAATAATCCAAATGCAGATTTCTGTGAATTTTTGACAGGTATGAGCTGAACATATTTATTAACATCGTCTTCTTATCAGTTGATAAATACAGATACGGTCAATCGAACGGTCATGCATTGACGAATCGATGGCAATTACATTCATTACATCATTTGTTACCACTGCCGTTTAAATTATAAATTAAATCATTGGTTACTATGTATAATATAACCTAGAGTGAATTAACTATACAATTTATTACAATTTAAAAGTAACACGCAGTTAAGGACCGATTTTTTCATGTACAAAAATATATTTATATAATTACATGTCAGATATGGAGATTCTACACATGAAGTAAATCAATTTTGTATTTAATTCTAAAATAAAAACCTCAAACACTGATTTATCACAGATAAACTTACTGAATATTTGCATATAATTTGAACAGCATGTTCATATTTGATGTTTCTAATCTTTATATCGCGTGCTAAAACATGTATTGAAATCAAATTAAAGCATCGATCGACTTGCAATTTAACATGAAGGTCATCGCATGAACATAATGATAATGGTATCTGCAATTCAGCACCCTCATTAAGAACGTTAGTAATTATTCATTAAATTAACGTGCTGCTAAAACTCCAAAAAAAATACATAAAATCAAGTTGTTAAAATAATTCTCTTATTGGCAACTTTTTTCCTAATGATGCAGAAGCAATCCAGTAATTAATTTGACTACAGTGATAAGCTTAAAAGAATTTTAGAAATCGATTGACGCGTCGCTTTTTGCAAGTCTGAGTTTATAACTGCCAACGAGTAAAATCTACAATTGTTGCATAATTCGCAGATGGTGCTAAACTGCTAAAAACGTGTTCAATGTGAAATGGTGACTACTGCCACCTTCTGGAAAAACATTATAGATAAACAGTTTATAGATTTGGCAATTTTAGGAATCATCCAGGCATAATCATCCATGTATGACTAATTAGAATAATAACGAAAATAACACTACGAACAGGTAAAAATCACTTGTTGCCAAGTAATTTTACATGTTCGGGCCCATGAAGCTGTATCTTGTGGACAGTCCATCAGGAGTGACAATGAGCTCATTAAAATAGTTCATCATTGGTTGTATACCCTACCGAACACTTTTTACAACGATGGTATACCGAAACTGGTGTCACGGTGGGGCAAGTGCATCAATCGGCTCGGGAACAATGTTGAAAAATGAGAGAAAAGCTCCATTTTTAAAATGTATATTTCCGCTTTTTGATTCGATAAGCAGTTCATGAATAAATGCCGTGTCTTATTTTTGGGACATCCCCCGTATTTGTCCAATTTACAACAACAACAAAAAATTAAAAATTCAGAATAATTGAATACATTTTTTTTCAATGTCGTTAAGCAGTTCTCGATAACATTTATATTCATGTAGAATTGGCAGATTTTGAAAAAAATGTCAGTCGCAACATGCATAAGTACAATGTATACCGCAAAGCAGCCAGCGTATTAGCAGCCCATCCCAATAGAATAAAAAATGGAGAAGAGGCGAAAAAACTGGTAATGGAACTTATTAATTATTCTATTATCATATGTTTAATCGCTAACTAGATATCACCTCTGGACGTGTGGCATATAAGGCATTTTATTAAATGTGCAATTTCAGAGTGGCATTGGCCTACAGATTGGGAAAAAGATTGATGAATTTCTTGCGACTGGAAAGTTACAAAAGTTGGAAAAGGTCAGACAAACGTTTCAATTTGCCTACCACACTGCATTTAAAGAGTAATGGTGAAAAAATAAGGTGGCTGCACGTTTAAATGCCCATATGCAGACTTCCATGACATAGTTTGCAGATAGATAGAATTATCTGCCCTTGAAGTATGGCCACCTAGGTATGTGAGCTAGCTAGGAAACAATAATGGGTTAGACCACAAATACTTAAGTTAAGGTCATTACGCGTTTTATCAGTCTGCTCCCATTAGACTGCCCCTCCGAAATATCTGGCATGTCAACCCTAGTGAAACTTGTTTTAATGCGGGCACTAAATTTTATTCTATCAAAGAATTAACTGTGCTGTCACTTTCTTGTCTAACCTGATAAAACATTTTACATATGCAGCATTATTTAAATATGAATTAAAATTTAACAGAGGCTAAGGATGTTTGTTAAAAGACGAAAAATGTATCTGTTTGTGAAATAAACTTGTCTGCTATGTCTAGATAAGAGCAAATGACGATAACCAAGCAATTCAGCTGCTAACTCGAGTTACCGGAATTGGGTAGGTTATTAAACAGCTCTGGAAGCATCTTCTGGCCGAAACCTGCTTTCTCGGAGAACTAAACAAATGCCATTTTCGGTTTTCCAGTCCTGCAAATGCAAAAAAGTTGGTAGACGAAGGAATTAAGACACTTGAAGGTATTTTCAAATATAAATTTGAAATCAGTAACTTAGTGGACTGCCTTGAATATTTGTCTACTTAGCATTGCCCCAAATCACATGTAGAATTAAAGCCTCGGATAAAATTATGAATTTGTATTCAACATTTCACTCTGACCGTTGTTCGGACACAATTAAACCTGGATCAAGTTCATTTATCATGAGTCCAAGATTTTTGGCATCTCAAGTTTTATAATTTTATCATAAAGTTGTTTTTTAATTCGTCGTATTTTAAATATATTTCGACATTTAGGCATGTTTAAAGCATTTCCTTATTTTTGTAAACATTGAAATTTTGTTTATTAATTCAGCATTGATCTGAGGGTTAAAACATAATTTTCTCTGGAAAAACAGTACGCAAAGTGAATTAAAAATGATATGACTCTGCAAATCTTCTTGTCCAATTTTTTTTAGATTTAAAAAAACATGAAGATAAACTCACACATCACCAGAAAATCGGATTGAAGTAAGTTCATATGTCGTTAGGTTAGTTTCAAATTTGACGTGATCAAATTAATCGAGATCAACGATTGAATATACTAGATATTTCGATGATTTCGAGAAGAGAATCCCACGGTCCGAAATGCTGGAAATGCAGGATCTCATAGTTAAAAACATAACAGAGCTAGATAAAGATTATCTAGTAACGATATGCGGAAGCTTTCGCCGAGGTATTTTTTAGCGAAAAATTATTCTCTGAAAAATTCTTTCGAATGTTTAGTTGAATCTAAACGGTTTTTCTATTTATTAGGAGCCACATCAAGTGGTGATATAGATATCTTGTTAACTCATCCTTCATACACTTCCGAGAAGAAAAAACAGGTAAGTAATGACTATTGATTAAAATTTCGGTTTACTCTATACTATTTTCCAATAACTTTTTTTCCCAAATATGTTCGTACTTTATCAGATTTTAATAATAGCCCCTGGTGTTTTCTTAGTGTGCGTATAGGTTAAACATAAATGGTTGCAATCAAAACCAACTTTAGGAAGCGAGAAAATATATGGGGCAATCTAGGCCTTCTAGCCATTTAACTTGTTTTTTTTTGCAATAGGAAAACTGACAAATGGACCAAAGGGGTCCTTTAAGTTATTCAAACTGGGTCAAAACGGTCATTGGCAAGTTAAGTTATCTGGGATTCCCCACTTCAAGGTTCAAGGAAAGGGCATGTCTTAATATGGGAAAATTTATTGTACCAAATAAAGTTATAATTAAATTTTTAATTGTTTGAACACCAGCAATATCCATTCTCCTGTCCAGTCACTAGCCTAGACTTGCTCAACCCATAAAACTCAAATTCTATCTTTTTTTCTTACTGTACTTTCAGCCTCAGCTATTGAAAAAAGTTGTTCAGAAACTGGAAGCCATCGACTTCATCACTGACACGCTTTCATTAGGCGATACAAAATTTATGGTTAGTTTTCATTGTCTACTACTTCCGTGCATGTCTTTCTTCAGAAGCATGAAGTTAGTGTCTGGTGATAATAATGGCTGTGGGTAATTTAGTTAGTGTGTAAAAAAACTAGCCAAAAAAATGAAATTAATTGAGAAAAAAAAACATGTGGAGAGAGTGCAAATGAACCTACATGTACATGTATTATGAAACTTCATCATATGGTCTGTTTGTAGTACTTAAGATTGTTTTTCCATACAGGGCTCCCCCACAAATAAAATATTCAACTTCCCTGACTTTTCCAGGTTTTAAAACAAATTTCCCTGGCTAGCTTAACCAACACAAACTGCTTAAGATAATATTTTTAAAACAGAAAAATCGGATTTTTATATCGAAAAATCGGATTTACTGCAGAAAATTCGTATTTTTACTACAGAAATCAGATTTTTACTGCAGAAAAATTGGACTTTAAAGTGAAAAATTGCATTTTTACCATAGAAAATCGGATTTTTTTATCCCAAAAAATGCAATTTTACTGCAAAAAATTTGTATTTCTAATTGAGAACGATTTCAATTTCATCATGAAGTTTTTTTTAATTTTTAATGGAGAAAAATTGCATTTTTACTACAGAAAATCTTATTTCTACTGCAGAAAAGTGCATTTTCACAACAGAAATTAAATTTTTATTGCAGGAACATTGCGTTTTTAATCCTGAAAAATTGCAATTTTACTGCAGAAAATTTGTATTTCTAATTGAGAATGGTTTCTATATCATTGTAGAAAAATTGTATTTTTAAAGTAGAAAAATTGTGTTTTTAAAGCAGAAAAATTGCATTTTTACTGCAGAAAAATCGTGTTTTTGCTGAAAGTATATTTCATTTTTACCACTGAAAAACAAATTTTTACCTCAGAGAATCAGATTTTCACTGCAGAAAAATCGGATTTTTATTGTGAAAAATTCCATTTTTACTGGAACAAAAATCGAATTTTCACTACTTTTATTCCGAAATATATTCTGCAGGAAACTGAGTCCAATTACCTGTGTTCATCATTTTTGGCTAAGTTACATACGTGCCAAAAAATCGTCTTGTCAAATTGTTCCAATTTGGTGATAATGAACTAAAAATTTCAATTTTTGAAGATAAGTTTAATTGGTGTTTAAATTGTTTTAATTATCAAACATCACTATACAAAACATGATTGATTTTTCATGTCGGCACATATATGGTGTAAACTGTAAACTATTACTTTTGCTCAGGTGAAATTAGAGCCCCAGGCAGACATGAGGCCAATGACCCATAAAGGTAGTTGAAAGTCTCGTCTGTACTTAAGTAAAGTAAAACCTTGTTTATATGTATGGGTGACAAAGAAACTTCATTGTTCTTCAACAAAATCTCATCAACTCAAAATTGTATAACTAGGCCCCAATAAATAAATGAGGACAATGAAAACAATATTACAACAAGTTTCTCAAAGGTGTTTTTGTTTATGTAAAACCGAAACGCATAACCTTTTTATGAAAAGAATGAACAAAATGCCTATATTAACATCCTTTTTAGCTATTGTAAATTGTTTGGACACATTTAATTGTTAATATATATATATATATGCTTAGGGGCCATTCCAATAGGACGTCTCCGAAATTCCTTCAAAAATTGACCCCCCCCCCACCCCCTGTCCACATGATGCACATTTTAGCCCAGACTTCTCCCTTCCTCTCATGGATGTTCTTAATATTTTTGAAAAGTAGGGTGTCCAGAAAATGTGTCTGAACCTACAAAAGCCCATCCTATAAATTTCCAACCGCCCACCTCGCTACCAATTCCACAACATTTTTCCAGATTTTTCTGATTAACGGGAATTTCCTGACCTCAAAGGGGAATTCCAGCTTAAAATTGGTGTTTACACAATGTTTGGCATAATTCCCGACTTTCCCAAGGTTTTAAAAATTTAAGTAGATTGGGCCCGGGACTGGGGACACATTTCTTCTTGTGTCCATTTTCCCTTTCACTGACTTTTAAAACGCAATTAAACAGAAAATCCAAAAACTGAAAAATGCCATCATTAGTGGACGTCTATAATGGCTTTCAGCCCCCCCCCCTCCTCTTGTTGACGTCCTTTTTGAATGGCCCCTTAGTGATCTTGTGAAGTTTTGAGCACATTGTCAGATCAATTAACCTCATTTTCTGTACTGAAGTATAAGTAATTATTATCAGGGTGTAAGCATTTTATAAACTTTTTTTGGTGAGCCTCAACCAATTATAAGTATAAGCATACTGTAATTTTCCTAAAATTTCAATAGGGGGCCACATGGTGTCCATTTTAGCCAGATTATTTTTTTTTAAAGTAGGGTGTCCAGAAAATCATCTGAGGCAACCTTATATTCATATGATTTTGCACTAATTGTTTGCCATAGAGCTGATAGTTTAAGTACTCTGCAAATACTACTTAAACTATCAGCTCAATGGCAAACAATTAGTGCAATTTCAAACCCCTCCCAACAGTTCTACTATTTTGTAAAGACGACAAACCAAAATAAATAACCTATCTTAGACTTGTATAAACACACTATTAAAGCAAATAATTTATCCAATCAATCATTGAATTATTATTATCATGAAGTTCCAGGAAAATTGTTGATGAAGGTCTGAAGTTCAAGGTTTGCACGAGCTCCCTCAAGAATATCATGGTTTTTAGTATATACGTACAGTATGAAAAGAAAGTAAAAACTAGCTGATTAAGATATTTCAAAATATATAGTACAATGACAATCATAGCTTCTGCAATTTCTCTTGAATTTGCTGTACTTCATTGTAACTCAAGTACATGTAGTATGGATAACAATTCCAAAAAAAACCCATTCAGCTTACAGATTAGCACCAAAGTCGTTTATGCATCTAGATTACATACCACTTGGGATATTAAAAGTTTCTGTTTATAAGATAAATTGTTCAGTTTTCAGTTACTTATTAGCTTTTTTAGTATAAATTTTCAAAATAAGATGTGTCCGAACGAGCCTGCATTCTCAAATTAATAAATGTATATTTTATATAATGGATCAAATACCATTTTGTGGATTACATTTTTAAAATTTTTTTTATAGGGAGTATGTCACATTGAGAAGACAAGAACTGATTCTGCTTACAGACGAATTGACATTAGGTATGTTGAACTAACACAATAAGTCTGCATTTAACGGACAAAGAACGTACGTGCGCCTTTGCTTTGTGCTACAATTATTATTTATGAATTACTTATGCAGACACTTTCTGAGTAAATACAGATAATATATCCGAGTTGGATTCAATGAAAAAACTGTAAGATAAAAGAGTGTTTGTATTGCAGAACAAATAATTTTTAAATTTGAAACTGGATTAAGAAACGCGGAAATTGTTGAATTCGCGTATACTTATAGCAGATAATTTGGAAACTGCGCAACCGTGTAGCCAAAACAAATATCTAAAGATAAAAATGTGCATGTAAATTGATAACATAGTAAAAATTGCAGCAGCAATGTGCATTCAGATAAGAATACGGAATACTTTACATTTTCCATGTTTTAAAAACATATCTTTGCTTTTTAATAATTGTTTACATTTTCTGATTACTCCAGGTTGATACCCCATGATCAATATTTCTGTGGAATCCTGTATTTCACTGGCAGTGACATGTTCAACAAAAACATGAGGCAGATTGCATTGGAAAATGGGTTTACACTAAATGAGTACTCCGTGAGACCAATGGGGTCAACGGGTAAGCAGGTTTTAAATATTATTTATTAGTTAACAGTAGAACCCAAACCACTCTAATCCATCCTGATTGGGAAGGAAGGTAGGTTGGGGAAGATAGCCAGTTAATCCGGAATTCATAAAAAAAAATACACTTAAGCCGGAACCACAGTTGGTAAAAAAAACTGAAACTCAAGCTTTATCGCTTCTAAGCTGCATCTCAAGCTTAAGCTAAAGTTTGAGATGACACCCTACCACAGTTGCAGTCTCACATTTGGCTGTCTTGAGCTCGGCTTGGCAATTTTTCTGTGCAGCTGTGGTATGCATCTGGGACTTGAGAAGCAACTCGGTCTCAAACTCATGCAATTTGAGCAACTGTGGTATGGGGATTAGGCCGGAACCACAGTTGGTAAAAAGAACTGAAGCTCAATCTTTATCGCTTCTAAGCTGCATCTCAAGCTTAAGCTAAAGTTTGAGATGACACCCTACAACAGTTGCAGTCTCACATTTGGCTGTCTTGAGCTCGGCTTGGCAATTTTTCTGTGCAGCTGTGGTATGCATCTGAGACTTGAGAAGCAGCGCGGTCTCAAGCTCGTGCCATTTGAGCAACTGTGGCATGGGGAATAGTAACATTTTATTTATATACCTGTATTATTAATAAGTATTTGAATATTTGCAAAATTATTTCTGAAAAATATGCTTTATGCCATCGCTAATATTTGTTACTCAACGTACGTGATAAGTATATGTATGCAATTTTCTTACGTACAGGTGTACTTAATACCGTATTTTACGGACTATAGGACGCACTCTTTTCTTCAAAAAATTGCCTTCAAAATTCAGGTGCGTCTTATACTACTTGTTTTTTTTTTTTAAAAATGCTTAAAAATTAAGGTGCGTCTTATAGTCCGTAAAATACTGTAATCTTTTTCTCACTTTTTTAAAACTGCCAGTTAAGCTGGAGAGACAGATAATAGGGCTTCTACTGTATCAGAAATTTGAAATCTCGCTCCAATATTGTAAATCTAACAAAATGTGCTTCGTTTAAGGTGTTCCTGGAGAACCTCTTCCAGTTACCAGTGAAGAAGACATTTTCGCCTATCTTGATATGAAGTACAAGTCGCCAAATGAAAGAAACATGTAACTTATCTTTTCACTAATAATTTATTATAAAGTGAAATAAAATATAGTGAACTTTTTGGTAACAAGTGTAACAAGATTGCCATTGGCTTAAAAATCTTTGGTTTAATAAAATACATTTGAGCAAGTTTAACCAACTTACTGAGTAAGATGACTACAAATCGTCATGCTTCTTTCGACAAAGGCATGCTTTTGCCTGAGAATCTTTATAAGCCTTGCATCCCAATGCAGTTGTCCCAGTGTACATTACTTTAGCTGCAGCTTTGCATTCTGAAAGAAATTTGCATTATTTAAAAAAATGAAATTTATCCAAAAAGTCTGCAAGAAAAAGGGTGTTCATTTTAAAACAACCATTCATTATTTTTTCTCCGTGGGTGGTTTATCAGCTACGTAAGAAGTTCCAGCTTACGATTTTCAATGCGAAGTACGAAGGGCGGTCAAAAAGTCTTGCATATTCGTTTATTATCCGAAAACCAGATGTCGAACAAAAAAACTGAAATAGCCATTTTAAAGAGCAGGAAATTTTGGTTTTAGGTTACTACATGGCGCCAAAATTCATGCAAAATTTCGAACAAACTATCAAAAACAAAATGGCGCCTCACTTGCAAGCATTCATGCGAGAGGAACAACGAAGTGTTGTGTTGAAAGGCATGACATTTATAATGAAATGTTAGGAGTTGATGGTGACAAATGTTTCTTCCAGCAGAAATTCGTCGAAAGCAACCATATTTGGACATGAATGAAGTTGTGCTACTGCATGACAATGCGCGTCCCCATTCTGGCCATGCCACAGCCCACAAGATCAACATGTTTGGGTGGGAAACATTGAAACATCCACCATACAGCCCCGACCTTTCACCAAGCGACTTCCATCTCTTTGGTCCACTAGAGGAACACTTGAGTGGTCACAAATTCCATACAGACGATGATGTGAAACTTGTGTTTCGACAATATCTGTTCATAGCCAACATAACGCATTTTACGAGAGGGGTATAAACAATCTCATCAAAAGTTGGGATAAATGTGTCAACAAATTCGGGACCTACATTGAAAAACAGAAAATTTCCTGCTCATTAAAATGGCTATTTCAGTTTTTTATGTACGACATCTGGTTTTCGAATAATAAACGATAGTTTTGCTTTGTGCGGCAAATATGATGTGAAATGAAAAGCTGAAAACCTTTACAAATATTATCCACAACTGGTTCCAGAAACCTGTCTTTATCATAAACTTAATAGTAATAATTTTTCAAAGTTAAATGGTTGTTTTAAAATCAACAACCTATACTTTTCAATCCATTTCATGTATTACTTTTGTGCGTCATTACTTCTACGAAGGTTGTTTTATACATATCACAGAGTTTGTAAAGACAAGTTTTAAATGTCATATCACAATGCTCCTTGTTCTTATTGCAAGTGTCATAACATATGTCGTGTCTATCGCAACACCTAGTAAGCTGCTCCAGGGGCAGATATTTTTGTTGCCACTGAAATTAGAAACAAACAAATCAGCCAATTATGACCTAGTATACCAAAGGAAAATGAATTCTAAATTCACTAATACCTTTAAACCAAATGTTCCACAGCCATTGTGGGAAGGTTCATGTAATGGATTGGGAATGGGCTTGGCTTCTGAAATTAGTAAAAGTTGGATTGAAATTTAGCTAGAGAAAATGTCCAAAACAAAATGAGAAACAGTTAGCAATATCTGGCAATTTGGTTTGTGACATTTCAACGAGAATCAAATCAATAAAATGCATTAGCATGTTGAAATGGCCTGAATTGTGGGATGGAAATAAAGCCATGTAGAGTAGTCATATAAAGGCTGCACCACACATACTGGCTACTCGCAGATTTCCCATTATAGTGTGTGTCGGGTACTGGTCTACTAGCCTAGGATTTCGGCTTTTCCCACCAGAAGTGGCGTTATTTTGTCCCGAGTCAAAGATTGCGAATATTTACTTAGCGAAAAAGTTGTACTTGGTACACATATTCGTCGAGTGGTTTACCAGTAAAAGATGATAATATATGAATGAAACGATAACTTAATTAGGTACTTTCCGGTTATCTCGACCTCATGAAACAATGGAAATTTTCAGCGTTCTATCAGTATTTTAACATCATTTTTCGGTAATTTTATCCCACTTATCTTGCCCTAACCTAACCTAACACAACCTAATCTAACTTAACTTTCTTACGTTTGGTTAGGTTAGGTTAAAATGAATTTTATGAGGTCCACATAACCGAAAAGTGAGGTCGAGATAACCGGAAAGTACCCTTAATTAATTCATCGATCAGTTTTCTACAATAGAATTTGTACGCCGAGATATAATTTTAATTATACTTGCGGCAAGTACAATTTTAATTATGTTCCCGCAAAAACTCGGCGAAACATGCGCCATATGTGTATCGGAGCACTTGCCGCTTAGTAAGGTCTACAGCGAAAGATTCAAGGAATAGTGAAATATTCTGCACTCGGCAAATACCGCATGTGCGGCGTCGCCTTTATAAACTACCAAACAATCCAAAATCCAAATCCAAAAATACTAATACCAATTGCAAGGTGGGCTGAGTCCCACAATGCATGCATGTACGCTTGTCATTAGATATTCCTAAAGGATGGATACAATAAAAATTCGATTATTTCTACATTGAACTTACCATTTGCACAACGAAATTCACAATTTTCTTCAATGGCTTCCGTTATGACTTTTTCGAGAATTTTGATACCATCAACAACGTTCTCCACATTCGAACCAATGGTATTCATCATATTGCCAAGATTATTGATGGCATCTCCCATGCCGTCAATAAAAGAATTTAAAGCACTGCATTTGCAATTTAGCAGCATTAACCACGAAAGAATAATAAATTTAAGACTTCTAAAATTCATTTTTAAAAATAACTATATGCAGATTGACATTAGGTTCAAAAGTTAGACGCTCCAAAGTTCAACAATCAAGTACTTAGGCCTAGTTGAAAGGAATGGCTACGTCTAGGAATGTACACAAAACAAGATTATTATAAAACAACCACTTAATTAAAATGTGAAGTGCAATAAATTATACATTCTTCGTTTCATACCTATATCATCCAATTTGCCTTGACCTTCACGAAATAATAAATATTGCAGAATACAAGGATAAAATTACTGCAACTGAAACTAAACTAAAGCAACGTGTATGTACTTTAGCAGACGATGCTTGTTGATGTTTAAACGTAACCATAGCAACAGCAGGCTGAAGCTGGATTGCTTCTATTGTAGGCCTACAATTTGCGCTAAGGGTAAATATAGACTTGACACGTTTCGTTGATTTTGTCATAGCATATAAAATTAATAATTAATTGTCATTAGTATAATAGACTATACATACTCGTAACCGAACGAGGTGGGGCAGTGGCCTTTCACCTGGATGCTACAGGTTCAATTCTTGGTGATTTTCCAAATTTTTTTTTTACCTGGATACGTAGGGTGGGGCAGGTTGTCACACTTTTTATAGTTTTAATTACCGTGTCTTTATTTACTGCAGTACAATTATAAAATTGTG
>JAQGAE010002979.1:0-16016 GCA_034696685.1 Julus scandinavius | reverse complement strand
ACCGATTTATCATCTTATTTTATTACAACTCTGTTATTTGGTTTTGCAACAAGTTAAATGCACTTCAGAACTTTGCTTTGCATATATTTTGTGGGAATAAACTCAATATTTTCATATGAGGTGTTGTGACTTAATTACGATGCAAATTGACCGTGTCCGGATAAATATGCAATGCACTGTAGTTATTTATCTTCATTAGCATAAAAATGATTTGGGAATCACTGTACATCTTCATTAACAGAGCAGCAAAGCATAACTTTGAATTTGAAGGCAATCCATACTGCTTTTTTAAAAAGCCTTCATCACGTAATACTGAATATGGCTGCGCTCTGTCGAATCGGATAAATCAATTTTCATTAAAGAAGGTTTTGTTTTTAATTTTGCAAGGTTATACAATTTCCTTAATTAGCCAATTAAGCCAAAACAGAAAGCTGGTTTTAATACCCCACTGAGGTAGTTTTCATTTACAAAAAATGGAATATTCAAATATCAGTACAGCATAACATGACGAGTAGACCAATCAACAACCAACCGACCTTCGAACGTTTGCCCATAATATGGTAACTCACTTAAAAATTGCACGACCGGAGTTATTACTTAAATATACGAGAAAAAAAAAAAAACTTCCTGCATTCAGTTTATTTTTACAGATGTAATTTTGCGGCGAGTTTCACCAGTAAACACAGGTTAGCTAGCTTGTTACGAGAAAGTATCGCCCGTTAAAAAAAAAAAAAAAAAAAAAACCCTAACTGAATCATTAGCTTAACTCTAAGTTTGTGTTTCAGCTTGATGCTGGATCCACATGTGTCAAAAACCAACTGGCTGACACGTCTATAGATTACACTATGCCCTAGTGTAAAAGTCACCCTTATTTTCCTGTCAGGATTGGTCATGCCGGACATGTTTAATGACCTCCCCGACAAACCAACTTTAGACAACTGGCTGAGGGCATTCATCAAGAAGATGTATCCTTGTGACTGACGTTGATGGATTGAAATGGGCCGTATACAAGATTCATGTTATGACGAGTATCAAGTCAGACAAGTTACCTGTTAGGAGACCGCCTACAAACACAGATGAGTTGACAATAGTCTAGGGGAGGCTAGTAGCTTCATTTAAAATCAGCGTTTCCGGCTGGAGCTACCAGCCTCTAGCCTGAACGAGGCTATTTTTAGCCTAAAGCAGACGCACTAAATTTTGTCTTGAAAACACGACATGTTTGTCCTTACAACTTGTATCGAAAACCAACAAACACCAAGATTGTTTCCAGTTTATTGTTGGTTGGTTGAGGTTTATACCCTGGACACACTAGTGTACTTAAACTAGTTTAGCACTAATTTGGATTACCTTTCTAGAAGCTGGTTATCTTTGTTTGGGCACACTGCATCTGTATATAATCTCGTTTAATGCATTGCATCATGGGATTGCAGTTCCCATATTAAATCTAGTTTACCCTGCTCAACTTGATTCTAAAACTCGGTTACACTAACTGAGAAATACACTAGTTTAGCCTAACCAAGGATGGACACACTACCTAAGGTAATGTAGTTTAGCAGACTTAAACAAGTTTAAGTGCATAGTGTGTCCAGGGTATTAGGGGCTCAAAGCATACTAAACCAGTTTCTTGTTTCTAAAACTGTTGAATTGCAATTGTTTTTTTAAGGAAACTCGAACAATGCACCAAGTGTGTATGCCAAAGAATAACAATGATTTTGTGGCTTTGCTATTGTTCTACATCTGTTGTGAATTTTGCTATGAACAAAACTAAACTGGCTAAAAGGTATTGAATGGACTCGACGTATATACAGATACACAAACTTATTAATTGTTTCGATTTTTCCGGTTAGTAGCTATGCAACATGTACAATCATCATGCACTGTACTACATACTTAAAGTGCCCAGTAAATGTGCTGGAATTGTTTTTTCTTAAGGAAATTTCCCTACTTACAAAGCTGCTGGACACCCTGATTCCTCAATAAAAATGCTAAAACAAAAAACCATGCACATTTTGTGAGCCAGTGGCAGTTTTAGTAGAATTACCATAGTTCTTGTGGGGAATTCTAATGGGACAACTTGCATAAGAATATGTAATGTACAACATGGGGCCTGTCATATAGACACGTTGGATTTGTTGAGGTTATATGGTATAGGGTTCAGATTTCATGGAATTTAAAATTTCTTGCAAATTTCAATGTCTGCAGTAGAAAATTTAGAAGATTAAATCTGAAGGCAAAAAGCTTTCTTCAACGTTGTTTCTTTCCCGCCACATATATACAAAAGAACAAGTTTTCAAAAAACCCAAAAATCCTTACCAAAATCCAACCCTACCCTAAGGTCTTAACACTTGGCCAAGTACGTAGTATGCAACTCGAATTTGAAAGCGGCAGAAATTGCACCCAAATTTAAACAACCTCACGTTTTTTTTTGCTCACAAAACGGTTTTACAACTACAGAAACAGAACAGTAGAAAACTTCCCATTTGCCGCTGTAAATCAAGGTCGAAACTGTCCCCTTGATCGAAAGACTACCCCTTCGGCGAATTCCTTCGCAGTTTTCTGGCGTAGGCTTAAAACGCTTTTACAATTCAAAATTCACGCGCACTTTTGTAAGAATTCAACAATTCCATTACAGTAAAAAAAGTGGTTGCTTGAAACAATCACCACAGAGCTTCTTACCTTTGTTTAAGAGCCTTTTAAAGAATAAAACAAAAAAAATCCAAAAGTTGAGTACCCGAAAAATCGGGAGGGGAAACAAGAAGAACTGCCGGGGGAAAAACGACGCACAAGAAACGGTGAAAATGTTCACAAAGGTAAAGGGCAATATTTAGGCTGCAGTGGAATTCAACTCATTTTCGAAGTAATTGAACAACGAAAAACAGTGAAAATACCCGAAATAAAATTGGGAGTTCGAAGCAACTAGAGCACCAAAATCCAACTGCAAGTGGCGTTAAGTAAATCCAAAAACAATCTCAGAATTCCCGCGCAGGCAAACAAACACAACTCACAGCCACGCGAACGACTACAATGAAGTGCAAAGGCACGGTTTGCAGTGAAAAATACGTTGGAGGAAAGTCCAATATCCGATACGAGGGGAGGAAACGTGAACCATAATAAGTTTTCTGGGGGTGATATCCTTCGTTTAGTCCAGACAGACAGATGTATACTGCAATGGTGTAATACCCTGTATATTAGCCGAGAATCTATATTTCTTGGCTAAAAAACCCAGATTCTACAATAGCCAAAATAACGGAATGGATTTTAACCGATTCGCCGCTAAAATTTATGCAAATATGTAAGAGTTCTGTACAACCCTCGTGAGGTCATGAAGAGAGCGCACGTACACATTTCAACCGATTTAGATAGAATTTATGCAAATCGATTTTACACTAGGATAAAATCCATTCCGTGATTTGGGATATTAGAGAAATTCACTTATCGTTAATGTTGACCTCATGTGCGCATGCAATTTGACTGTAGGGCTCCGTCTCATGTAAAAGTTCCCATTCGTCATGCGCACACTGTCTAAATCGCGTTAAATTTGTGTAACCTTTGAAAACGTACTATGTAAATTCTTCACATTTTTTTAAGTGCAATTAAAAAAAAAAACGGTTATGTTCCCCTTTATCCAGAATCCCTTGCGCTTTACTAGGCCCATGCGCGTTTCGAAATAATAACGGTAACGGTGATTTTTCTTGCTAAATCTCTTTATTCCCCGTTTTGCCGACAACCGAATTCCCAACAGAAAATCTACTGCACTTTATTAAATTATTTTTGCAATAAAGTGCAATTAATGACAGAATTTAAAACTGCAAGTATTTTGCAATTATGAATGGTAGAAAAACTGCTTCTTTGCAATAAAAGTGCAGTAAGAAACTAATTTTTCCGAATAAATGCGGTTTAAAACTGCATTTGTTATCTTTTATTGAGTTCGTCTAACCGTTGGTTGGGTTAGGGCAGATTAGGCAAAAACTGGGTTTAAATAACATTACAATACCTATAATTATAATAAATTATTCTATAATGGGATATAATGTAAGTCGGCGAAATAGGAACTGAAGCATAAGATGAATAATTTGGTTATGTGTGTAGGCAACATAACATTTCGTAAAATAGGGTATCCAGTAAATTTGTTGGAAAAATGTCAACCATATTCAAGGATTCCATAAGTTCATTCCATACATTTTCAAGCACTCATCGCACGACTAATTACTACAATAGTTTTCCAACATTGAAGCCATAACTAGCAGTTTTAAAAAAATATAAAATGTTGTATTAATACAAAACGTTTAACGGAAATTTCCCAACACTACACGGATTTACTAAACCACAAATAGTTTTCATGGAACGGATGAATGTATACACAACATGGTGGTATTATTCCACCAACAGATTATCCTCACTTCTGAAGCCTATAGTCTACTCTCCACAGACAAGCAATACACCTACATTATGAACTCGACAGAAAGTCTTGCGTTAAAAGTCTGTTGACAGATTTCGTCTGAGATGAACGACCATTGCATTATTCGTCTAGGAGGGATTATTGGCTAAATTTCGGTGTTACCAAAACGAGACAATAACGATTGGGCGAACGACCCCTCCCTCCAACGGTACTGTTCCTATCTTTTACTTGATATTTCAACCCCCATTTTTTGAAAAACTGAATTTCTGAGAAGAAAAAAAATACCACATACACAAGCAAAATATTATTTATGAGTAAGGCGATTACAGGACGGCTGCTGAATCCTGTCATTTTTCACTCACTTTATCAAGATGGGGGAAGAGGCAAAGGAACCCTCCTGAAACATTTCTTTCCCTCCCGAGCTCTACATCTCAAGTTGACCTATAGCTTGCTTATATCCAGGGGTCACAATATATTAAGCCTAAAGGCACACTTGGTGGAAACGAAGTAAAATGGAGGCTTTTCAAGTCCAGACAAATTAATGAGTTCGTCCGAGAGTCTTAATGCACTCGAGTGTATACTGTCAACGGTATTGATTTATTTGTTGATCATAAGTTGGGGAAACGAAAAAAAAGCCAAGACCACAAAGAAACTAAAAGCAATAACAGGAAATTAAGTTATAATCGGCATAACAACAAAAAAGTTCCCGTCTCCACCACAACGATGGACCTTGAGTGTAGGCCGTTACCAGATTTGCACATCCTTGATTCCATTATGACAGAGCCAAGAAACCTTTTGTTTGGAACATCAAAGTAAACATGCAATAACAAAGGCGTTTTGGTTAAATACGTGACATGTGTTTTTCATACAGCATTGAGTACGTGAGGATATGTAGTATAAATAAACAGGCTATTTTAGCTAATGAATACATTGGGAAAAACGTGATCACAGTAAGGTTGTCAACGTTATCGTATCCAAAAATTCATTGTTTCCCCACGTCTGTTAATAGTACCACTGATAGTCATTTTGAATTTGACAGATGTCACAGCAGGAAAACTGACATTTTAAACAAGCTAATAATTAGCAAACATAAAAACAAGCTTATTACATTGTCCTTACTTTTAAACAAAGTCACAATACTGCGTCGTAATATTGTATTTTTCAATAAATGCACCAGTAACCAACTTCAGAACAGTTCCATAGAAATTCAGAGCATTTTAAGTGAAAATACAACTTACTCATGAAATTTCAGCCATTATTGGGTACTAAAACAGTTATCACACAATGACACAGTTAAGTAATGGCAAATAATACAACTACTCTAAAAAGATATGGTAACGATTATGTTTGACTAACATCAAATTAGTACCCCCAGCTGGCGGAGGTCAACATCAATGCAGTGGTCAAGCAAACAATTCCACACAACAGATGGTGTATATATATATATATATATATATATATAGCCCCCTCCCCCCTTTACTATTGAGTACCTGATTATAAATACATGATGTCTCCAACAACCAACATTCAAATGTTGAATTAATAATCCACATTCTGTGCATTGTGATAACGCAATTTTGGAAAAAGAGTCATTCATCCATTAATCACTTGTCACATTTTTCCTGCATGTAATGTTAACAGTTAAAGGGGTGTTTTCATCCCCATCCCAAATATAATTATGACATATCCATAGACTATTTATTCCATGCGATAACAACATCTGTATTATCAAAACATACATTAGCTTGTAACGATTTTAATGAGATCTGAAACATTGGTGCGTTTGATTTACGGAATACCCACAGATAACTCGATTAGATAGATTTATGTAAATTCCCCAGATTTAGATGATGATGATGATGATGATCGTTCAACCATAGAATTCCTGTTTGTAAAATCTATTTGTCATAATAACCATGATTAGACCATGAAGCCAAGCAAGAAAAAAGAAAAAACTATCATTAAAAACACTTCATTGAAATCCAGAGGCACATTACGTGCAATCATTCACTCAATACACACGATACGTATTGTTATGAAAAATGCTAAAACAGAATTTGCATCATACTTTCGACTATCTATAAATTTGAGACTTGAGAAAACTTCATTTCCCAACCTTCAATGATGATAGGTAGAGAGTGTACTGAACCATCACGCAGAATAAACCAAATTAATTAAGCTTTAAGAAAAGACACAAATGTGTCTTCACAATGATCATTTTTGTAGGTTTAACCGACAAATCACAAAGATTACATGTCTAGTGTTACCGGATGAGAAACCAAGGGATAAGAGTTAAAGATTGTTGGCGGAAAGAGTTTTTGTGTGTTAATAATTTCAAGGTACAAATAATGAATTTGAGTGTTTTTGTGCCTAGTACACACTATAGGAAACAGAAACATGTTTGGGATATGTGGATGATTCTCACCATATTTTTGCAACCAGGCTTCAGCAAACTTTTGGCGCAAAAAACGCGTTTCAATGAAACACTTCGGTGATCGTTCAAGAGGCGGTGAAGATTAAAGGAAACATTGTTTCCTGGTCAAGGCGCTCCTGTCAAGGCCTTTATGCACTAAGCGCTTTATTGCAGACGACGCTTATACAATAGGGTGAACACAAAAAACAAAACGATATTCACCTTGTGGATAGATAGCCTTGACCATCAAACATTTTCTGCAATGCTTTTTTGATGTGGACAGATACATTTGGACAAACATCTTCTTAGAAATATGTTAACGAAACCACGTTTTTACAACTTGGTTTGCATAAACTTTATTTCTGTTTCGTGTTTCCTATAGTGTGTACTAGGCATTAAGCACATGGCCTTCGCTTCTGAAATGCATAACATACAATTTTACCACTAAGGGCACTCCGCAAAATACCAAAGCATTCCTCCTCAGGAAATGACGTGTCCGAGTTCAGACCTTATCCAGTTTATGGGCAAGCAACCCAACCTTTTTTCCAGGGGGGCGATTGACCCGCTTAATGCGGCCTACATACCAGACATAATTGGCTGAAATGCCCTATGAGGGTGACGGGGAGTCCAATCAATTATGACGTCGTAAAAAGAGCGTGCTATATAGCGCGTTCGACACTTCCCTCCCGACCTTTCACCCCACCATCTCCTATTTCCCTCGTTTTCAATGTCCTACATTTGACGGTCTGCTGGTCCCTGTACCCTCGTCCGTTTCCCCCTTACTAAAGTACGACTGTGACCATAACAACAGTTGCCAAGACAACGGATCAGTCTGAGACTAAAGTGCGAAAAGAACGATGGTCGAAGATGCTCAAAAACGGAAATAAATTACTTTCAGTATAGCTACTAAATGTTAGTTAGCCCCTAGTTCTTGGAATAACGCCACTTCATAGAAAACAAGAATTCCAATAACTTGAGATTTTTTTTAAAGCTCTTTGAAGCCTGTCAGTGTCTATCAAGGGCTGTTATTAGAGTTGCCAATGATTGCAGAAAACGGTTCAAGGAATAAGTTACCGTTGTGATTCAATAGAATTCTTAAAATTCTCAAATGAAACAAATGTAGGCTTATTTTGGCTGGTGGAAAAACATAGCTGGGATAAGGATCATAAAATGTCACCAAGCACGAACCACATTAAGGAAATTGCAAGTATCAAATTTCGTCACTGGGATGATGCAGATATGGGGCAATTATCCCCATTCCAGTTCAGCACCACCACAATGAAGTACGAGTGTTTAAGATGGTATTTTCAATATGGTCGCGTCCGTTTACTTTAGAAACACATTGTATTGCCATATCCAAATTTTGCTAAAAAATTCAGATTAAAATTCTGACCACGTTAGCAGTGAATGTGACAGGGAACACCGTTATTTCAGATTTTGACATGTTTGAATAAACTCCGCCGTTCATTTATTTACCAAATAAATTTACCTAAAAAATAAGTTCAGTGCTATAAATACTCAAAACAGGGCTGGTCACACAACTAATTCTATCCACGCAGAAAACGTAAACTACGGTTCTATGAATTGCACAGTATTCAAAAGTAAAATCGGAATTCCTAGTTAACTCAATGACTAATTTATCTCAGCTCACAAAAAAAAATGGAAATTACAAATCATGACTCACAGTAAAATTGTGTAGTTTTTTTGCTGTTTGCAAAAGTATCCTAGTATTAGGTTCAAGTTTCTCCTAAATATTCTTATATTATTATATGCCATTCTAGCTTTATCTACGATTGATAAAGTTATATAGACAAGTTACAGGTCGTTTTTCAAGAATATCAGGTCCTTTTCGACAAAATAAAATTCATGAAAATAGGTCACACTAAACCAGACATTAACAAAATCTACATTTTTAAATTTCGGAAGTTGAATTTAATAAAACATTAAAGGTAATCAATCAGAACATAATACCAGAGCACCATTCCGCAGCCTATTCTGCTTAATGACGTTATATCCCGTGGGCTGAGAATAGGGCAATAGTATGGGTTGACTGGCAGCAGGGCGTAAATAAGGATGAGCAAGGTTAATTCTGCCAGTAGTGTGTGTCCAAAAATGTTTACTTCTCTCCAGAATGCAGATGACGCATAATTTTAAGTAGGACAAAATGTAAGAGACAGGCCCATGCATGCATACAATTCAGAAACGCCTCTTTGACGCTTTGTCACAGACCGTGCATACATTTCAGAATTTCGGTCACATAGCTCACATTTCTGGTGTCATGCCTTTTCAGGAGGAAAAAGCTTATTAAAACTGGGGAAACAAGTCCTAAATTGTAAGCAAGGCGCATTTCTCGTTTTCTACGTCAGATATTAAACTTCAAAGGCCTTTGGTCAGATCACCGCAGCGTAAACCGCATTTGCTTGAATAATTAGTTTGCATCCACCGTCTGGAAATAGGAAAGTTAAAGAACGAAACGGGAATACATGTGAAACCGCATATAGTAATTTGATTTCATCTTTACATGTACATTTCCGTTATTGTTTTAGCGAAAAAGTTCTAAACCCATGCATATATATGACTCGCTCAAATTCCTTATTTCATCTTATTGGAAATCTGTTGTTTTCAATAGATTTCGCAGGAAACCATACTTTCAAATCAATTGTATTACCGATAAAAAAACGTATTTGCATAAAACCGGTGGAAATAAACAGGGTGTTCAACTTGCCATAGGGAAGTTTGCCCTCTTAAACATTTAACACTTGTTAAAAATGTTAAGGACACATTTATTTCTCCAAAAAAAAAAAAAAAAATTGTAATTGTAGGGTTTTTCTACTTTTTGTAATACAAATTTCATTTATTACTTATAAAACTGAAAGGATAGCCCTAATAAGAAGTTGTATCCTGGGCGGCCAATATTTTTAGACGCAGTCCACGCCACTGCGCATGCATACATCAACCGATTTTATGCAAATTCGTTTTTTTTAATCGGCTGAAATTAACATATAGGTTAGGGCGTGAGCATGCGCACTTCAGATCTTGTTTTGTGAGAATACATTAGGTCGAATGCTTATTGTTGACGTCACAAAGTCAGTCCTCTGTTGAGCAGGTTGTGTGTGAATACGGCATTACGGAACGGACATCACAATAGCAGAAACCAAATGGATTTTATCATGTACACATACACATTTGCAGAAGTTTTTATATATCCCAAACCGGTTTTCAACTAGGATGAAAATGAAATCCGTTCCGTGACTACAGCCACTACTTGACTGCAGTTAAATGGAAGAATTAGTAATTCTCGAATTGAGTCAATAAAGTTACAGGTATCACAGTCGACACAGACCCTAGTAACATAAAAAAATGGGATTTTATCGGCATTATTACGGTTCCTGTTCAACCTGCCTGTTTATGTCCGAAAAAGACTCGTAAAAATCCCATAAAAATATGAATAATTACGATTCGGGGCATGTGAAGGTGAAATAAAACAGCAATTCGCATAAACGATAAACCGGCATTTTCGTAGAATTTCTCCGTCATGGCATTCCCCCGAAATAACAGCATTCTAGAATTGAGTATCAAAGTTTTACAAAACCGACACAGACGAAGTTTTTTCGGGGGAAAACCGTGAAAACCGACTAGACTCCTGTGCGTGGAAAAAGCATCGCGGAAGTCTGTTTACAATTAACCACCGAAGCTTAAAACGTTTCCGCGCTACAAAGTATAAAAAAACAAAAACACGATGGGAATTCTTCCCTTCTCGCACTTTTGATTACAATGTTGTTTTTAAGTGGCACTCAATCACGGCGTTCCGCCATATGCTGCCCCCGTCCCCTTGAACTAGATGCTCTGCCAATGTTTTAGGCCGTGGGGGTCAAAGGTAATCTTTAACGAGCACAAATCGTAAAGAACGTGTAAAATGGTTGCCCCTCGCCCATAAATAACAATGGGGGCTTACCACGTGTCTTACCAACACTTAAAAGGCACGTGACACCTCCAGTTTGGAAAAAACAATGTACTTTCCGCCCCTTTGATGGAACCTGATAAACAGGAAGATGGCGCTATAATAAGGGCGTGGGTCATTCGGTAGGGCTTTTAAAATCTGTAAATGGCTGCATTGCAGTTGACCACCCAAACACAGCGTCTTCATATCTTATGACAGTGTTTTTCAACCTTTTTCAACTCACGGCACACTAAGCAAGGTCGAAAATTGTCAAGGCACACTAATCCTCGGATAGAAAAACAAAAACGCCACGATAGGTGGCGCCCTCATCTCAACAACGATAAACAGCAATACGGTCGTGAAAGCTGTATCTCTAAATTAATATTACTCCAGTTTACACGCAATTTGGGAAAATGGGAGGTTAAATTACGACGCTGAGGCCACTTAGGGAAAGCTAATACATGAATAAGTAATGTTACGGCGCCATTTTAAAGGCAAATTTAAGGGAGGAGAAACTGAATTACATTCAGCCCAACAACACATTAGCCATACTGCAAACCGTGGGAACTACGTTTCATTAAAACCAAATCATCATTAAAAACGCAAGACGCCTATATCCATTTATTCTCGATTTAGACGAATTTCCCGTACAAGGGAATTAAATTTTCATTTCCTTGCAATATTAAATTTAGTTTAGGCCATATTATCTGCTTCTTTACGGCTTACCGTTATCAATTCATTCCACGCGATATAAAATATTTTCTATTGAGAACAAAAAAAAAACGCAACACGGCTGCTATCGTAAGCCGTTACCCAGTCGCGTAAGCCGATTCGCAGTCGTTAGCCGTTACACTCCCGTTTCATCGCCGCTGCTGAACGTTTAACACCCTAATATCGAAAACTAAGACGTAGTTCAAAGTCAAAAAGTAGAAAACGATGATTTTGAAATGATTTGCGTGTAGTGATTTTTTGTAATTGATATAATTCAATTCACAGTTAGTTCGAAAAAATCTGAAACAAACTGCTAATGCAGGGTCTCCAGAAAACGTTTGAAAAAACTCAAACTAAACACTTCAAGGATTTCAAGGCTCATCCGTTCTATTTTTCAAGCATTCCCTCACCTCGACCAATTACAGGATGTCTAGTAAAAACGTTGGAGAAATTCAAGTATTTCAGATCGCTTCCTTTAAATTTCCAACAATCCCTCCCACGACTAATTATCACAAATTTGTCAAAATAGTCTATATAATTTCAGGCATAATACCAGACTGTTCCGAGGTGTTAAATTCAAGTAGGCTAGGCTATATCTCCCTCATATCGGATGATGAAAATGGCATCTTCCAAATTAAAGTAAGGATTCTTCCTCTGGCATCAGATTTTCCTTCATGCAAATCGAGGAAGAAATTTGCAACCAACTTCCCTTACTCATTTGCAAGTTCGACGTTTTTGAGATGTTCGCACGCTTCTTGCTAAGCAGGAAATTCCCAATTAAAACCACGCATGGTCACGGGACTAAGTGTCACCTCAGCTATGTCGAGAGAGAGCAATTTAAAGATTTGAAAATGTGGTTTTAATTTAAATTTTGAAAAGCTATTCTATACACCAGGAAGACCACAAATTGAAAACAGACTTCGCCACTGAAACCGCTACAGTTTGGATGGACATTCAGAGGGCTCAACGGCTGAAACGTGGAACTACTTAAAACTAAACCTGCAACGAGTTACCAAGTCCGAAATTCAGGATTTTTATTAAGCCATATATATATCTTTGAGCATGTTGGATTGGGATGCTAAAAAGCAGTATTTGATGGGAAACGATCCATCTGCATCGTCATGCATATGGTAGAAAGCTGGTAAAAACAGTAAGGTAAATGTGTAACTTAAGCGGTAGAGTAATCCCACATCAATTTCCTTTTTTTATCTTCGCAAAATCCCAGCGCTGCCTTTGTGCATTACAGCAAGATGGCCCCAGGGATGCAATTTTGCACTACTCCGGCAATGGGCTCCAGAGCTCCAATACCATTTATACGATTCAACACAAGTACTAAGCACTCAGCATTTCCTGTGTGAAAACGGGATTTTACGAAAAAAAAAGGACCATTAAGAGTTATACACACACGTGCTACAATGCTTTTAGCACCGTGGCAAAACATGTCTGACAACTTTCCAATTTAGGGCTTCAAAATAAGCCAATAAGAACCATTGTAGAGAACGCAAGCAGACAATTACTGGCAATAGCGCCATCAGGGGGTGATGAATCTGAATTTTAAAGACTTATATAAAATTTACAAATGTGTGTTCCTATATGTACATATATAACAAGATGGTTTAACTTTTCGTACTTAATGGGTCTCAAGAGCATTTCGATACGAACCTTCTGTCCACACAGTGTCCATTTTATCTCCCCCCTCCCCTCATAGACGTCCTTAATTAATTTTGAAAGGAAGGGTGTCCAGAAAATTTGTTGGAACATACAAAGACCCATCGTATAAAGTTATTTCCAAGCACCCATCTCGCTGCCAATTCCACAAAATTTTCCAGATTTTCTTCTGATTAACGGAAATTCAAAGAAAAAATTCCATCATAAAACTGATGTTTAACACAAATTTAGGCATAATTCTCGAGATTTAAAAAAAGTAAAGTACACTTTGAACTAAGGACACATTTCCTCTGATGTCACTCCCATTTCATGTTCTTATTGGACGTCCATAATGGCTTCACCCTGTCCTCATGCCAGCAGAACCTACATCCCCCCCCACCAACCACCTCTTGAAGACATCCTTTTTAAGGACCCATATTGCAACTACAATGATCAAACTTTTTTGTTTTCATTAAATGTTATCAAGGACCTCGTATTGAACCTTCCTACTACATAAGATCTTGTATAATCAACACCTTATAATTCAGTTTCATCTGAATGATGTCACTTTCCCATTTCATGTTCTTATTGGACGTCCATAATGGCTTCTCCCTGACCTCATGCCAACAGAACCTCCCCCCCCCCCACCACCTCTTGAAGACATCCTTTTTAAGGACCCATATTGCATTTACAATGATCAAACTTTTTTGTTTTCATTAAATGTTATCAAGGACCTCGTATTGAACCTTCCTACTACATAAGATCTTGCCTAATCAACGCCTTAAAATCAACACATTTCCTCTGATGTCACTCCCATTTCATGTTCTTATTTGACGTCCATAATGGCTTCTCCCTGTCCTCATGCCAGCAGAACCCGCTCCCCCCTCTTCCCAAACTTTTTTATTTTCATTAAATGTTATCAAGGACTTCCTATTGAACCTTCCTACTACATAAGATCTTGCCTCATCAACGCCTTATAATTCAGTTTCATCACCCTCTGATGACGTCTTTAGTAGCACATCTTATTTTTCCACAACGACCGACAGTCCAATGTATACTAAATACTACGTGAACATCTGCACGTAGTGTCCATTACGGGATGCTGAACGTGAATAAGGGCAATATTGCAGAGAACCCTGGCATCATCCTCCCAAAGTCTGAAACCAACAAAGTGTCCGCAACGAGGAGACCCTCTCCGAAGAGCGCGCAAAATCCACATCCCCAGCAGCGCGTTTGGCGTGATCTACTGTTCATGAACTGCAGAGGAGGACAATGACACTTTCGCTTTCCATTTCATTAGCATGGCAACGCCCTTAACCCTTTTTTTTCGGGGCGACGTACAACACACGCCGACGCCACCCACCCCGTGCAAGAGCAGGTTCGCACGTGAAACGAGACAGGCGCGTCAGAGGCGACCCCATTGCGCGCCAAAAGGGAGAGCAGGGAAGACCGAGGCAGATTTGGGCTCGGGCTCTTTCCACAAAATCAATACCAAGACATTGACCCTGGTGCAGTGCACTGTTCAAATGGAAACTTGCACTCAGCCACTGGATTTTTCCATCTTCTTCTTCTCCTCCTCCTCCCCTACTGACATGGCCCCGTTACCAATCTTCTGAAATTCGACGTTTTGTAAAAAAGCCATTTCACATCCTTCGAGTTCTAATCGTTGTCATCTGAACGAAATTGTGACCTTAAAATGAGTACCAAAGTTTCAAGCGTTCACTCCACAAGAGTCTACATGTATTTGCGACAAGAAAAGCAGCACCAAACTCCATCAGCTTGGTGGACTTGTGGTTTAAGCTGGATCACAACCCTATCACTTTCAATGGGTGAAATTTTAAAACACAATCACAACCAAACAAAAACAGATTAAATAAAAATATAAATTGTTTAAAATAGCTTGATAAATCAGCAAGCGTATGATAATGTCGTTTTTCACTTTGAAATGGTAATTTTTTTAAAGTCAATAAACAAGTTTGAAAAATGTCCGTTAATTTGCACGTTCTACCAGCAGATGGAAGCATAAGAATGCAAATTAACGGACATTTTTCAAACTTGTTTATTAATTTTAAAAAAATCTAGCATTTCAAAGTGAAAAAACGAAAACGTAATACCATTGCTGATTTATCAAGCTATTTTGAACAATTTTTCTTTTCATTTAATCTCTTTTTGTTTGGCTGTGATTGTGTTTTATCCTTCTTAAAAAATACCATATTTCATCAATACCGCCAACAGAAGATAAAGCTTTGATTATAAGAACGAATACATTTCTTAGAATATCTTTTTCAATTTATGTTTTCAGTTTTCTAACAACAACAATAGGAAAGCACACTAAATGATTTCATGTAGAATATCTGGAAAAATATATGGAAAATATTCAGCTGACATCTACACATTGCCGAGTCTCTTATAATTGATGAAATACAGTACCTATGTATACCATAAATATAGACAATATTCACAACAGTCTCCGAACAATTCACACAAATACACAATTTTAAATCAATATGTAACTTTGTAGTATGTTGTACTTTTACATAGAAACCATTTGTAACAAATATTTTCCTCCATGTTTATTCTAATATAACTTCATCAATGATGCTAAATTGCCAAGGCCTTCAGAACCTTAGTCTTATACTCATGAGCCACAAATTGACCACATCAAATCATTTGTATTTTAAAATTCCTGAGCTTAGGTGATTACCCTAAGTTACTCTGAATTTAAAAAAACTTACAAATTTTTGTTATTTTTCTTAACTTTTAACTTCTGTACATAAACAGGAGCTGTTCTCGCTGCAAATGATGAAAGTAGAATCCCAACTGACTTTACATGCCAAACTACAACCTCACATTGTCAAAGGTGAGAGCACTGCTTTCGTTATTTGAAATGATTTCCAATAACAAGA
>JAQGAE010002978.1:0-16018 GCA_034696685.1 Julus scandinavius | reverse complement strand
ATATGAACAATATATTCTGTAAAAATATATTTTATACAAAACATATTTATAATATATTTTGTTTTGTAACAATATATAAGAAATATATTTTCATTGTAACCCATTATATTTTTTATATATTGTCAAGATATTACTTTTCCGTATGGGACATTTGGATATGCAATGTATAAGGTGATCTGTGTATTCATTTGTTTTACGGGGTCTGCCCGATTTTAATCGGCCCCTGAAGCACCGGTATCATTAAATAACTTCACAGCTCTTATGCAGGAACTTTTGCTAAAGACAACAATTTTGAAATTGCATAAGTCTGACCCTCCTTGTGTTGCTTGTGTATTAATGCCTGGATTTCGGGCGTCACATTTTTACACCTACCCACCTATCAGGAAGATGTAAACATTATGGCATGAATTAAAGTGGATAATAACAGGAACACTCATGTACATGTGCAAACATAACCTGTTGGAGTCACTGGTATTAAACATTTCTTCAGTCACATTTGCCAGTATACATCTTTATAATTATTTGGAATGTGCACTTTGGCATACACAAGGTCATTTTTGCATCACATTTTTGTACATCAAAACATATATGGCAACATCCATTTGTTTCACAATATCCATGTGTGCATATCAATTAATTGCTCTAAACATTTGGCAACCACTGTATATTGAAGAATATTTCTACCAAAAAGAATGGCTTTAATGCTTAAACTACTTTAATAATGCTAACAAATTTTAGTGGGTAAAAAAGGGAACATTGGGAAAAGTAATGCATTTTTTGTAAAATTAATTCATAAAATTTTAAAAAGACTTGGAATTTTTAAAATTTGGGACAGCAAATTATTGATTGATTTGTTAATTAGCATAATTATATATGGATTTAGCAAGGTTTTACGGTCCAAAAAAATTCCCCAGGCAATCATATTGCCACAAGCAGACATTTCTGATGCGGAATTTTTATTAGATGGCATTGTGGATTTTGTGGTGCTAATAAATGTAGATCAAGTGTCATAAAAAATTGGATTTGCATGAAATGTTATTTGCATTGTACTGAAAAAAACTTCATATCGAGGGAAATTACCTAAGGATTTCTTTCAGCTAATTGACTCATAAATATATCCATGTGTAATGCTCTGATAAAAGCTAGCAAAGATGTGTTAAAAAAAAGTTTTAGCTACCTTATCTCTCAAACTACCAGGATTTTTATAGTGCGTTTCTTACCGCAGGGGTCCATTTGGACCCTATCACTTAAAACATGCAAAATTAATTATGCTTAGCCAATATTATCAAATATTTTGCAAAAACACATCAACTTAAAGACACATTTACATTTCCTAAGGATATATTTGACTCTTGATCGATAACAGAACAATTATGTTAAAAAATACTGGACGCAAGTTGAACAAAAAATGTTAAAATGTTGACAACAAACTAACGCAATTGCGTGGCAATTGCGCCACGTAATTTCTGATCTAGCTCTCTTAGGCAAATGTGACAACTTCCTGTCTGAAACTTTGTTTTTCACTAGTTGCTATTACTTTTCATTTGTTTGGCCACTTTACCTTAAAGCTAAAAGCTCAATTGCAAACTAAAACAAAAACAAACGGCATTTGTGTGACTTGCATTGCTTCCAGTCAGGATTTCAATACATCCAGAGGACAAATTCATTCAGGCCGAAAACATCAAACATGTTTGAAAATACGGCAATTGGGCAACTATTCATTTAACACAAGGCCGTATATAGGGAGTGCCCATGGGGGATAGACTCCCCCAAAATCCAAGAACCATTACAAATTTCAATATGAATCAGCAAAATATAAAAGGAAAATTGCTCTTTGCACTAAAAGTGCAATTGTCTAATGGACTTTTCTATGGTAAAAACGGATTTTTCTAAGGTAAAAACAAGGACCACATTCCCCCGGAATGTGATGACATGTACGGCCTTGGTTTTACGTTTGATGGAAGAGCAATGCAGCATCTGATCAGCAGTATCCACACTTCCTTTTCTACAGTTATAATCCAGTATCATGTCAGGCTTTTTGTTCATCCATCTGATGCAATACAAATAAATTGGTTGCATCATGACTTTAAAAAAGTTTGTTGGTAATAGATTATGTGTAACCTATATTGATTTACATTTGTAGCTAGCACATTACAATGTATTGATTTATTCCTATACAGTAAAACGTCATTACATTTGAAAAAAATTGACAAAAAACTTCATGAAATACAAAGATATGAAAATGGTTGTGGGGTCCATATGGACCCTATGGCAGTTCTAGGGATAATTCACTCCGAGCCCAAAATCATATCATGCAAACCAAAAACCACAAAACCTGAACATGATACTGATTATGACAACATTAGAAACATTCCAATCCATGTGTCATAGGTTGAGATGTTGTTTGTGTTTCACAAGTAAAAGGCACATTATGTACAAAAGATGTCAAATTGCACTTTGTTAGAACAATAAAAAAATATTTTATAGATTTTCATTGCAAATTGAGCACATTTATTTTAATAAAAACCATAGTAATGCATTTAAATACTATTTGTTATGAATAAAAAACATTCCTGTAGATTGTATTATGATTTTGCAAGTATTTTGAATTTTAATATGATTATAGAAGGAAATTGTTTGTGTGCTATATGACTTAAAGCATTCCAGATATAAAAATGTCTACAACATAAATAAAAAATTTCTTTTACAAAAAAATTAACTTGGGCTGGAAAGGTTCAAGCTTTTAGACAAGTCTTATAAAAAAAGATGATGCATACAAGATTTGCATAATGTAAGTTTCCATTTACTCATTATCTCTATTTGTTGGAATGTCTATGTAAAGCTCTTCTTGGGATGTGTCCATCGAGATATTTTCTACATTCTCTAGTATGTTTCAAAACTTCATTTTTCTAAAAAAATGTGGGTTAAGCTAGATTGACTTACACAAATAGGAAGTTGATATTTTGAACAAGCTGCTCCTGAGGAATTTGTGGACATCTACTGCTGTTTGACTAATATTAAATATGTAATTAGCTTTGATTCTGTGTTAAAAATTAAAGTTTTTATTTACTCACCATTTTGATTTGTTGAAATATCTGTCTAAAGTGCTTGAGATGTCTCCATTGGAATATTTCCTATATTCTCTAGTATGTTTTAAAATTATTTATTTTTCTAAAATCTAACAAAAATGTGGGTTTAGCTAGATTGATTTACACACTCAGGAATTTGATATTTGACCACAGTGTTAACAACTAACTGAGCCTCTGTGTATTTAGGCCTTTGATTCTGATAAAATTTTCATGACAATAAAGAATGTGCAATACTAAGTATATTTGTAGGGGAGAGTGGGTAGAAATGAGATGCATGAGGAATAGCACATTGGCAATAACTTAAAATTTGAAAGTGTTAAAAGTTTGATGCTTGTGTTCTCGCACTTGTTTGAGTAAATTGGTGGCCTTGTGATGAAAAACTAGCATATGGGAAGAAAAGGTGTTTTCACCAACAAAATGTATGTTTTTACTTCAAATGTAAAACCCTTCTGAAAGTTTTGTTTAAAGAGGAAACTTTTTCAAATTAAGTACATTAATAACAGTTAGGATGGTTATGTTGTTATTATCAATATGGTGGATTTGAGCAAAAGCGTAGAGGCAGGAGGATTGGGACATAATAGTGCAGGAGGAATGGGAGAGTCCCTGTTGCTTGGATTTTTTGCATTTTTGATTTTAAAACTTCAGCATGAGCAGGTTGCACATGCAATAGTTCTTTTTTTGCTTGATGTTCTAAAAACCAGAGTTCTGCATTTGTTTTAATTAGTTGTAAAATGCCTCGAACATGGCAGAGAAAGACAGGTAGGGTGAGGAAATCAGAAGAAGTAGTAAAGGCAGCTGTGGAAGAAATATTGTGAAGCAGCCAAGCAATTTGATATTTCCAAGTCAGCTCTTTCTCATCATGTAATGAGTGCTAAGGCTAATCCTGAAGTGGCTGTCACTTTCAAACCAAACACTACAGTTCGTAAAGTTTTCTCTAAATATCAAGAACTGCAACTGGTGAAATACTTAAAAGCAAGCTCAAAGATGAACTATGGCCATGCAACAATTCACACCCGAATACTAGCTTTCCAGTTTGCAAAAGCTTGTGAAATTAAAATCCCTACATTTTGGATCACGAAGGCAATAGCTGGAAGAGACAGGCTGTTTAGTTTCTTGAGAAGAAACGGCGATCTTTCAATCAATGTCCAGAATCAACAAGTTTAAGCAGAACCACAAGTTTCAATAAAACCAATATTGATGTCTTCTTTGAAAATCTTAGGCAAGTTAATCAACGCCATTAGTTTGGTCCTCGAAACATTTGGAATTGTGATGAAACTGGATTGACAACAGTGCACAAACCACCTAGTTATATCTGAAAAAGGCACCAAACAAGTTGGGCAGATGACTTCAGCAGAACGTGGACAGTTAGTCACAATGTGTGCACTTTTAAATGCCACCAGTAATAATGTGCCCCCTCCTTTGTTTTTCCAAGGGTGAAGCCTAAGGATGTCATGCTAAATAATGTACCACATCGAAGCTGTGTCCTAGCACATCCAAGATGGTGGATGACATCAGACAACTTCTATTCCGGTGCCGGCTCCACACAAATACACACAAAAGTAAAGCAATAAAATGTATCTATGGAAGGGAAAACTGAGTGTATTTGGAACGTCTGAGCAACAGCAATCTTAGCAGCAGGGGAACAGTTCAATGAGGTAGAACATAGTGAAGGACAATAAGAATGGGAAAGTGTGGGTGTTAGTTAGCCAAGATGCAGGTTAGGGGCGAGCCTGCCCTTACAAAAATATCGATGTATCTTTAAAGTGTCAAATACATTTCAAATAGGTATTTTTGGGGTTTCATAAAGGTATCTTCACAGGTATCTTAAAGGTCTGATTGGGTGCAAATGATACCTCCTAGTGGTTTCATCAGTGAAACCTATGAAAGTTTCATTTTGGTATCCATTAGGTATAGAGTGAAAACTTATCAACAATTCATTTTGGTAATCTTTAGGTATTAAACTAGATTACACTTTTGTTATTGAGGGTCTAAAAGTAGACCAATGCACGTTAGTGTGCCACTCTGCGTACTCCTTTAATTCATGGTAAGGGTTACAGTTGGTAGTTGTATACCATTCTACTGGCCTGTTCTTCAGTTCGGGAATGTGTACAATTACATCATTGTATTTTTTTGGGAGGGGGATAGGGAAATTGCAAAAAAAAGTAACCCCCTCTCCCAATTTGGAAAATGATTATTTCATCCCTTCCCCCATACCTCTTTAGCAGTATACTGACCACTATTCAACCCCCATTAACTCTTCTTTAGTAGTATGCCAAACAGGGGGTGGAGGAGGGGCTAGTGATGATTGGGTGGTATTGCACCATGAAGGTTGGGAGTCAGCATGTAGTTAGATTATTTTAGGCCTAAATTAGACCCAAAATTAGGGCCTAAATTCAGCCTAATATACTAGGGCCTAATTAAAGCCCATGTAAAATTTGGGTTACCTTTAATTGGGTATTCAGACCATCCTCCCCAAATTATGTAGTTCGAAAATGTTTCATTTAGTGACCATAGCATTAAGCTATAGCAACAGGCATTATTAAGGGCTAAATTAGACTATATATTAAAGGCCTAAATTAGGACTAATATAGTAAGGCCTAATTAAAGCCCAGGTATTGTTTAGGTTACTCCCAAATTATTTAGTTCTTAAATTTAATTTGGTGTTGCCATAGCAATAGTTATCTATTTTCAACTTGCAGCTATATACAAAATTATAGAGGATGGTAGAATTGTTTAAATTTTCAAAAAAATCGTAAATAAAATTAAAATTTACCAAATACAGTGGAACCCCAATTTTACGTTGTCCGTTTCGTACGTTATCCCGCTTTCTACGTAATTTTATGTTGGTCCGTGGAAATTGCCTATATTATTGGTAACCCTGATTTAACGTTTTCCCGTTTCGTACGTTTTTTACGGCTGGTCCTATGAGAAACGTAGAATTAGGGTTCCAAAGTATATGCATCTAACTTGTTTACCTAGTTAGAGTAACATAATTAGGCAATTATCAATTCGTAATACACATAGGCTTGTTATTCGTTTTCATAAAACATTCCATTTTTGTACACTCTCAGCACATTTTTTGCTAAAAGAGACGTCAAACTTGCGCAACTTACTACTTGCATGGAAAGGTTTCTTTAGATACATATTTAACACCTTACTGAAACTTTGGATACATGTATCATTTCATGTTTTTGATATCTTATTAAGATAAATTGGCACCCAATCATATCATTGTGAATCTTTGCCAACACTATTTGTGATTGCTGTTAACTTTTAAGTGTCTTGAAAGTGCCTTTTAGGAAAATTCACTAAGTGATTTTGTGGGGTAATTCGAAAAACCTATATGGAAATTAATATGTGGATAATATATAACATATTTACTAAAATATATGAGCAATATATTAAATTTGTTTTAAAATATAATATATTTTAAATATATGACAAATATGTTGTAAAAATGAATAATTTAGAAATGCATATTCAGAATTTATTTACAATATATGACAAATATATTGTAAGAACACATAGTTTGGAAATAAATTTTCAGAATATATATTTACAACATTTCACAAAGATATTATAAAAATAATTAGTTGAAAAATATTCTGGATATTTTTTGTCCGCCACAACTAATTTAGGCATATTTTAGTCTGCTATGACAAATTTAGGCAAACTCTTGCATATCGCAATTGTGTTAAAAATCGTGACCAAGATAATATTTATATGTTTAGTTGCATACAAACTTGAATTTATACCGTTCTCAATGCTGTTTCACGAACGACTTATTGGTAGTTAAGAGGTTTAGGTATTGACCTGGGAACTCAGAGTATGTGGGTTTATTCCCACATGAGTGCGATTGTGTTTTTTTTTCCTTTTTTATTTACACCTCATTCTTGTAGTTAACAGATCCATTGACATATGAGACCCATAGAAATATGGGACCTATGGATTATGGATTATAACTTCAGGTATTTGTTATATAAATAATGCATGATTCATATTCTGATATTGGGCCAATTTCTGAATATGTTCCTTATATCACTAATATATTTGAAAAAAATGTATATTTCCAGCTATATTTTTTCCATATGGGATATATTTTTCTGACAAACCAGAAATTTGTTGTCAAAGTATCTTTACAGTATGTTTATTATTTCACATAAAATTTGTTGATACTTATAAAAGTTTCCGCCATAACCACATATCTGAAACCTAAAAGATACATTGAATGTGAATGAAACCTTTTGATGACTAAAAAAACCTAAAAGAAACCTTAAAATGTTTCATTGCTAAGGTTTTAAATTTTTATACCTCTGAGAAACCTAAAGAATACCTTGATCCCTACTGGATACTATAATTTAACTAAGTTGATACCGTATATTTGTGTAACGGTGGTTAATGACAACAAGTTTACGCATGGCAAGTTGAAGAAAGTTTCAGTATCGGTCATCACCAAAATGCTCAGAAACTCTTTTTCCAGAATGCCCAGTTGCTGTCTCAGAAGTGATGGCAGGGTAGTCAGCCAGGATATGTATTGCCATCTGGGGTACACGGGTCGCACAATAGCTGCTGGCACATGAGGTGAGGTGAAGGCGATGCAGATAAGCTTTAATCACGCTTACGGAGTTGCCAGAAAATGGGGTTGGTGGGCTGCGGGAAGTTTTCGAGCAGATGCAAGAGTGGGCAGATTGAAGGAGACCTCCCATCCTCCTGAGAGGTCCTTGCAGCTGCGGCGAATAGCTGTTGCCACTCCACCAAGCCCTCAACCCGGAGATTAGACCTGAAAAAACTGGTCGGGATGAGGTCGCAAGCCAAGGACGTCTGTAGAAAGGCGACCTCCCCAGCAAGTTTGTCAGCCCGCTCATTGCTTATAATCCCAACATGAGCCTTGACCCATGCAATCGACACCGCAATGCAAACCTAGGGCAGTGTGTGCCAGAGCCGTGTGGATGGAGGTATGAAACTGGTTAGTGGACGAGCGGTCCCGCATGGCATCAAGTGTGCTCCTGGTGTTGCTAAAGACTAAAGTTGACCCGACGGCCCAGGGCTCATTCCGTAGCACGGAGTATAGCCAACAATTCAGCCTAGATGACTGGATGTTAATCCATCCTGTAACAACACAGCATATATATATTAGCAGAGTTAGCGAACACTGCTTTCCTGAAAATTATAACAGGATTCAAGAAAACTGGCATGTGGCCATTTAATTCAAACATATTTACAGAAACAGACTTCTTGACTTCATTTGTAATGGATCGATTGCCACCAGAAATTGACTGTTTAACTCCTAGGCCATCAACTTTAATTCAAATTGTCACAGGATTTTTGGTAGCAATAAATAGCATAGAATAAATAACTTAGTTTACTTATTTTCCAACCCAATTAGAATTTATTTAAAGCTTTTTTATTTTGCAGATAACACCAGAATTTGTTATGTTATTTCCGAAAACAATTGCTCACAACGAAACTTTAAAGGACGCAAAGGGGATGGACCAAGATTTTAACAGATACACCAGAGAAGTTGGCAATAGTGGAAAGCAAATTGAAGAAGATTCAACCTAAGATTCTAAACCAGTGATTTTGTGCATTGTTGTTAGTTTCTTTTTACTATTTACCATGATGGAAGAAAAAAAAACTTGACAACCATTAAATTTTCCAAACATTATGAATTAGTTTTATTATTGAACAATTGGGAATTAGGCTTGTCCAATTATTGTGTATATTTCTTGACCATTTTAAAATGTTCCTTCAATCGTCCAACTGTTAAATTGTCAATAAAGTGAATTATTCATTTGTTCAATTTGCGGAGAAACATTAGGATTGTTCAAGAATCCTCAATTTTCCTTCTATTATTAATGTCTTGATTTGGAAATGCAATAATCCAATGAATTCTTCTGGTTTAATATTAAATAATTATTTGAAAATGCATGCAATAATTTCTGCTTGATATATTTTTTTTGCATCCATCTGCATAAGTATATACATTTATTTTACTTCATGCAGTCATTTATTAAACCAAGATGTATTATGTACACATAATTTCGTGATTTTGAAATAAATTTACATTGTTCCCATACAGTCCCATAGCAAAATCGTATGATACTTTGGGATTAATGGGACTTGCTAATGAGATCAATAAGACAAGCAGTGGGACGTAATGGGAATCCATTGTGTAAGGTTTTTTTTGTGGGACCCTATGGGATAAGTAGCATTTTATGAAAACCTCTCTTATCTTATGAATAATGAGAACCTATTATTAATGGGATTTCATTGAATGGGACTCAATGAGATAATTAAGTCCATAACTAATTAGATTTAATCATAATTTTATGAGATCCATTATAAAAATATGTTGAACAATTAAGGCTGTGTGTGTTGTTCTATAACAGAATACACCCATACATCGCTTTACGGCCTAGATGCGTTCAGGAAAAGTTGGCCGTATATCGAAAAAGCTGTATAAAGAATCAATTTTTTTCTGCATTGCGATTTTTATTTTTTGCCTTCTTAAACGTGAAACCCATAAGTGTTTTATTGTTAGCCAAATCCAACCTTGTTTGTGCAAATTGGGGAAACTTATCACAATTTTTGGTCACTTTGTTTAAATACAGCATTTTTTTGGCCGTATAACGAAGCATTGTGGGCCGTAAATCGAAACAGTGCCATAATTAAAAAAGGCCGTATATATAGCGAGGTATAAGTGTAATATTGTACGAGAAATCACTTAACAAAATTTTTAGTAATTTCGATTAAGTCGCATTCAAACGCACATATATACCTCTTTCAATGTGTTTTCGTCAGGAATCATAAGTAGGTAAGAGGTAAAGGTATTGAACTGGGAACTTCTTAAGTTCATTTTTGGCAGGGATATAACAACTTTCTGTGCCAGTTTAGTTCCTAAAGTCACAAGTACAATACTAATGTTGTTAATCTTACTTTAGTAAAACTTCTCTTTGGTGATTTGTAACTAATCTGTTGAACTAGTTGCTTCAAAAAGTTTCCCAAACGAGGATGTATCAATATTTTGAAAATATAATGTCATCTGTTAAACATAGCAGACTACTCTGTAAGAGGAATTAGTTTCATGGACAACCAATAAAGTTGGTATTATTTGTCGCAAATATAAAATATTTTTTTGGTGTTATTGATCTGCTGTAAATAAAGGTGCTCCAGAGCACAATTAAGGTTTCTTGTATAACAGTGTTATGGTTCACTATCAAATACCAACAGTTTACACATATTGAACACATCTTACACAAATATTCAAATAGGCAATAATTTGACGCAAATCTTTTATTTAACAAAATTATAAGGCTAATAACATGAAAGAACACAGAAAATCAGCCTCTTAATATCTAATACACCTATACCTTACTATACGGCCTTTAGCTATAATGGTCTTGTTTAATTATGACACTTTTTATTCGATTTACGGCAAAAAAAAACTGTTACATACGACTAAGAACATTGTTCTATATATTACTTTGTTAAATGGCTTTTCGCTTCACAGAAAGTATCTAAGCTGAAAAGCGAGGTTTGGGCGTATTGCATTTCTGGCAAAGCTTAAGCTATTGCAGTTTCATTTTTTACATTAAAAATAACAGATTCTAAAAATAACATGATGTTGTTAATTAAAAGTGTATGCTTACACAGTCCTAAGAAACAGTCCTTCTCGCCATTTGAATGTATTTTTTTGTTATCCTTTTGTTTGTTGGTATTTGTTGTTTTTATAGTTACCAGATTTTCCATTTGAAGTCTTTACTTCTTCATATGGCTGTGGCATTAAGCAGTTTATATTGGTGTTGGGAGCATGATATTCTGCTTTTGATATTTGATAATATGGCAAGGTGTGCATTCGTTATAGTTTTATTTCTGATTTCTTTGACCTGATAGTGGTCAAGGGCGGATAATGGGGAGTTACCAAATTGAGCATAAACTTATGATATATTTAGAATTAAATGTGGGGAGGCCCATAAGATGATGCTTTTAATTTTTTAAGAATATTGTATATTGTTAACAGAATACAAACAAAATAATCCAGAAATTGCAACAGAAAGTGCCGACATCTTTATAGAGCAGTTGCACCATGTCCTTTACAATGTGATATGTGCCCTATGTGTGGAAGTGTTGCATCAATGCTTGTTTTAAAAACATGTATGATCCTGTAAACAAATAAAACAAATAACAATAAATTTCTTTATACATATTTATTAATTAATTAATGATTATTGTAATTCCAGATTAAAAAATTAATTATATGTGTTATTTTTTACATACTTTCCTCCTTTGTGTAAAATACACCTGCTCTGTCTTGTGGCAGTATATATGTCAAGAATAACAGGGCAATCATAACATGAATCAGCACAATAAACTACATTGTTTCTCCTGTGATGATCCCCTAAGGTATGTCCCGCGCATGTTAAGAATGCGGGGGTATGTGCCGGATTGGCGGGAGATGTGTGGTTGCGTAAGGTGATGCAAGTTAGAAGATTCGAGAAGGAACTTCATTCCTGCTGCCCAGTTTGCCACTAGGGTGGCTGAAACACGATATAAGAGGAACCTGAGATAGCAGGAGGGTAGTACAGTTTTTAGAGCCTCAACAAGCTGGTCAGCCTTGCTTTTAGTCAGATTATCGGTTTTTGTTCCATGAAAAGTCCCGTGAGACAGCGGGCAAAGTTGTCAACGTTGTATTTTCATATATTCAGTTTTTGTACATTACAGTTTATTTAAAATTCCTTCGTCGTATCGCCGTTGCTCTTTACGCGGAAAAGTCGCGAGGTGAGCCATACGCCCTCACATAGTGGAGGTTGGGTTTTTTTGTCTTTACATGACAGTCCCCGTACTTTTGTTTTTGCGTCGGTCGGATAATGGACATTAGTGGAAGAGCCAAGGGTATGATGACCCGTGCGCAAGCAAACGCGAATATGATTAATTCGGGTGCGCGGGATAAGCTGCCTGGCCCTAGCGGTTTGGTGGCCCAGTCAACACCAGTGATGGAAAAAGGACATGAAATGGACCACCCCACCCAGTGGCAGCTGGCATTACAGGCCTGGGGGGTCCGCCTGCAAACTGTTGGCTCTAGCAAACCATGTTATATATGGGCACCATATGCAGTGTCCTCCTGAAATAGGGCACTTGAAGACCCTGATGTTACAATGGATATGCCAAATAAGATGAATGGAACACGGTTCATGGAACAGCCACCCCCTTTGGGCTCTATGCCAGTATTTGTGAATCTTCATGCTCCCAGACCTATGTATGATGGCGTGGGTGACGTCTCTGATTTATTGGATGCCTTTGAGGGCATGGTTCAGTCCGAGGGATTGCCTTTGGATGTTTATGTGTGACGATTGCGGGGCCATCTGACAGGCCAAGCGTCTAGGTGGTTCTCCGCACGTTCTCAGCAGTTGTTGCGATTGCCTTGGCAACAGTTGGTGAGGCAATTGCGATTATTTTTTAGCTCAACTACGTAGTCTGCGGTTGTGGTAGCAGTAAGTGACAAGGAAACAGGGAATTAAAGAGTCCGTATGCAGTTGTTTAATCGAGAAGTCGTCAATGGACTATTCACTTAATCCGAGGACACCACCTAGTGACACTATCCAGATAATTCTGGTGGGCTTGTTGCCTTTCTATCACCTGGCCCTGGGAGGCAGGAGATTTGATACATTAGAGGATTTATGGGTGATTCTCATCAATTTGGGGGAATCTTAAGCGTTTGCCAGGCCTGATATGTCATGGCCCCTGCCGCTGATTGCCTCAACTTTTCAACCACAGGTGCCTCCTGCGGTGCAGAGGGGAACAGGGTTATCACAGGTGGTTTGTTAGTCATGTTCCGGGTTGGGGCACTACTGCCGAGACTGTTCAAAAAAGCGAGCGCCATGGAATGGCGTGGCTTTGGTTAACGACCTTGCCGAGGTCCATGTGACTCAGCTGTTGGCCTCGGGAGTTGAGGAACCTGCGGTTCTCTTGCCGTTGGCAGCTGTACGGGTGGCGCAAGTACTGTGGGGACAAGATGCCCCTTGGGATGAGTGGGCCGCTTCGCCCAAAGTGATGTTAACCATTATTGGGGAGCATTCTGCAATCCCCCAGTTGACTAGGGCATATTATTGGCCCCATATGAATGTTATGGTAAGTCGTTATGTGAGCTCTTGCCCTCAGTGTCAAGTTAATAAAATTCCTAAGACATTAACCCCGGGCTTGTTGGAGCCTATTGCAGTTGAGGAACCGGCAATGAAGAGGGGTTTTGACTTGCTGGCTCTTTTTCCCAAACCGCGGGACGGACCTCCTATTGGTTGGTTGCTGTAGACTATAGCACGCGATTTTGTGTGGCCGCCCCTGTTAAACGAGCAAATGCGGTGGCGATTAAAAATTATTTTTGGGGTTGTTTGATCGTTTTGGTGTGCCTAGGTCCCTTATCTCAGATAGTGGAACCCCCAGCTGAGTAAAAGGGCCCAACAGTTTTTTTGCACATATGGTATACAACATAGGGCGTCCACCCCCTATCATCAGCAGGCGGATAAATTAGTGGAGCATCTGATACAGATCCTACTGGTGTCAGTGACACGTCTCAAGGGGGCATCTGTGGGGGTGGATGGCCCACTGCATTGGCTTGGGCAATGGCGGCGTATAATTTTTCTAAGCAAGCATCGTTGCAGGCCTCGCCGTTCGAGCTTATGCATGGGTTCCAGCCGTGGTTACCTGTTCATAATATGGTGGGGCAGCCCCGTAGACGCGTTAGTTTTTGCCCAGGGAATACAAAAAACCTAATTTGATAGGCGCCGTCGGTTTGCTAGCTTTAATGTAGGGGATTGGGTGCTTATACTCGATTTAGCGCCTGCCCGAAAGGCCAGGGGAAGTTTAAGGCCCCATATCATGGACCTTATCAGGTTCTGGAACAAGTCTCAGATGTAAATTATGCAATAAGGGACATGCGGCGGGGTACAGGCCCTGTTTCAGTTTTTCACATTAAAATTTCAAGCGTTATGAACCAAGAAGTGCGCCGCAGGTTCTGGCATTGCAGCCGCATAAATTTAAAATTGGCGCCAAAAATTGGGTGCAATTGGTGCGCGCGCATAGACCTGCTTACCTTCGAATTGGGTTTGATAGTGGAATCGACCAGAGTTTGGTGATGCGTAGCCAGCAGCCATTTTTTTTGTCTAACGTTCCATCCGTGCCTTCTCAGGTATGTTCTGTTTTGTTAATACAATTTGCGTCTGTTTCTAGAACTGTGTGGACCCGGCCCTTGATGTTAGCCACTGGATTATCATTGTGTGGGAGGGTTGTCAAAAAGCGGATTGGATACGGGAAAAAGTAACTCGTTGAAGCATGTGCATTTGTTTTCCAGAAAGTTCATAGTTATGCCACACCGTTCTGCGCAGAGTACCGTCACGATGACGGTAACAGTATCTGATGGGGGCCGTCAACGGACGGTGACTGGAACATTTGCTGGAGTGGATTTGCATCCTGAAGATAGGCCCTGACTTTTAGACCTAGTCGGGCGGGACGAGGACCACATCCGTCCTAAGGGCGGTCACGACCGCCACGTTTCCAGTCGCGTGGGTGGTATGGGCAGAAACGTGCGCAGTACGGTCAACCGCGTGCCCTAGATGACCAACCGCAGGCACAAAATGGTACTAGACAGCAGGCCCCAACACCTAGAAGCCGGGGGCGACCTGATGGAATGGACGCTTCAGAATGTTGGAGCGTCCATGGATTCCGCATCCACGCCAAGGGGAGGCGGACCCCCGCCCGCAGGCTATGAAGCTGAAGACTGGGACCAGGAGTTGGCACAGGCAGCTGGTCATCCGATTCCCGCACGGCAGGGAGCATTTATTGTGGAGTTGCCCCCTGGTATGGATGAATTGCCACCGAATTTTGCCTTCCCACGACCAATGCCACCGGTTGTTTACCTGGCCCTGGATGCAACTGTGGATCGTAAACGCCGCCGGCAGAGAGCACAACAAGTGGAGTTGGATAACCAAATTGTGGGCCGTAGACCGGATCATTAGGCTTAGGTCTGCGGGCCGGTTGGATTAATAATTTGGATGTTTTAATTGTTGTTATTTTTTATGTATTGTGCCGAAATAGTGGTTGATACAATTGTCGTTGTTGCCCAGGGACTGGTCAACTCTTAGGGGAGTGTGATGATCCCCCTAAGAATGCGGGCGGTATGTGGCCGGTTGGCGGGAAATATGTGATATGTGATTGCGTAAGGTGACTAGAAAGTTCGAGAAGGAACTTCATTCCTGCTGCCCAGGTTGCCCAGGGTGGGTGGAAAATGATATAAAAAAGAACCTGGGGCAGCAAGAATGCAGTTCGGTTCTTGGGGCCTGACCAAGCTGGTCAGCCTCTCTTTTAAAATGTGATACGGTTTTGTTTCCTGAATTTGTCCTGCGAGTTGGCGGGCCATGTCAACGTTGTGTTTTATGCATTATTTTATTTATATATTAAAGTAATTACGAATTCTTCATTGTGTTGCCGTCACTTTCTACGCGGAAGTCGCGAGGTGAGCTATATGCCCTCACAAGATTAAAAACAAAAGACTGGAACATTTAAAGAAAACTTCAGCGTACATGATACAAGAGCAGTTGTACAACTTACATGGAAAGATAATATTGATACCCTGATGAACAACAAAACCAATGCAGAAAAATAAGGAATTCAAAAAACGATATACAAGCGCAATGACTTCATACTTCGTGAATCACCATGTGGAACCAGCAGATATTGCAATGCCAGGAAATATGAGCATCTGGTATTTACCACATTATGCTGTTTGTTTGTTTGTTTGGGTGATTTTTAACGTTGGCCTATTATTGCAACACGAGGGCTAAACACCAACGCCAGGGGATAGGCCTTCAACACCTACCTGGGAATTTAGCCTACAAGGGGGGACTTCCACCCCCTCTCGAGGGGTCTTTAACGTGCAA
>JAQGAE010002977.1:0-16018 GCA_034696685.1 Julus scandinavius | reverse complement strand
TGAACGCCATTTTGAAAGACAAATTCGAATGATTACGTCATTAAAAAAGAACGTGAACGAGGGCAATTCGAAAGTAACGAGAAAAACAATATTTTTATTAAATTCCATTAACAAATAACCCTATTATGATTTTTATAAAGTTGGCTTACTTTTAATTGGCCCACCCTGTATATGTACATCCATGATTTCCAACATTAAAGGAAATAAAGTGCGAATCACATTATACACAATATATAAAAATTATATAGTTAACGTGTTTACAATGTGTTCGCCATTCGAAATTTCGATTTCCATGAAGTGTATACTTCTGCGACTAAATATGTATATTTAGAGATGAAATCTGATGCAATGCTTTAAATGGGAGTACTGAATATAGTGTATCCAGTGAAAACTGCGAAACAATGATTCATTGTATATTTTGTGGCGTGAAAAATCTGCAAGAGTTTTAATTCACTCTCGTGCCCTAACCCTATATTTAAAATGAAAATAAATTGGGTGCGGCCTAACGTGGCTGATATACATTATAAATAGTACGTTAAACCCTGTGATCTACTGCCGTTAAATTTAGTCTATTCGTGTACTAGGGTAATGTGAATTTTCAAGAAATTTTTGGGTGGAACCCCTCTGACAGAAAATGCATGTTTCGAGCACTCATCCAGAACACGTTGGCGTAAGCCTCCTACATTTGTAAATGTCTGTTTAATATTTATGTGTACTACACATGAAATGAAACATTTTTCATTCTTCCTTCTTTTATTTAAGCATTGTATCTTATCACACATAGTACAAGTCAAAAGGGTCCAAAGCGAAGTATTTAACGCTTCGACGGACCTTGGTTCAAAAAAGCCCATGACAATGCACTGACATGCCACAAGTAATTTATAATGTACACAATAAAAAAAAAACTTCTGTTGAATTCTTGCCATATCTTGGCATGATGGTGACCTGATCTGTAGAATGACTCCACGAAAATGTTTAGGTTGTTTTTTTAGGTTTAGCAACCCCTGATGGCGTATGGAGTTTTAGAGTGGTAAAGTGTGGGAAATCCAATATGGCCGCGTGTGCAGCAAAGGATTGCCAGTATTAAAAACATGCAACACTTTGGAAATAAAAGGGCGCGGCCATATTGGAGTTTTAGTGTGGGAAATTCAATATGGCTGTCTCCTTTGCTGCACACGCGGCCATTTTTTTTGAATTGCCATTATTAAAAACATGCAACACTTTGGAAGTAAAAGGGCGCGGCCATATTGAATTTTTAGTGTGGGAAATCCAATATGGCCGTCTCATTTGCTGCACACGCGGCCATTTTTTGGAACTACCAGCATTAAAAACATGAAACACTTTGGAAGTTAAAGGGTGCGGCCATATTGGATTTTTAGTGTGGGAAATCCAATATGGCCATCTCCTTTGCTGCACAGGCAGATATTTCTTTGAATTGCTAATATTAAAAACATGCAACACTTTGGAAGTTAAAGGGTGCGGCCATATTGGATTTTTAGTGTGGGAAATCCAATATGGCCGTCTCCTTTGCTGGGCAAGCGGCTATTTTTTTTTTGAATTGCCAGTACTAAAAACATGCAACACTTTGGAAGTAAAAGGGCGCGGCCATATTGGATATTTATTGTGGGAAAATTCAATATGGCCGTCTTCTTTGCTGGGCAAGCGGCCATTTTTTTGAACTACCAGCATTAAAAACATGAAACACTTTGGAAGTTAAAGGGTGCGGCCATATTGGATATTTATTGTGGGAAAATTCAATATGGCCGTCTCATTCGCTGCTCACGCGGCCATTTCTTTGAATTGCTAGTATTAAAAACATGCAACACTTTGGAAGTTAAAGGGTGCGGCCATATTGGATTTTTAGTGTGGGAAATTCAATATGGCCGTCTCCTTTGCTGCACAAGCGGCCATTTTTTGAAAAAATTGCCAGCATTAAAAGCGTGGAACAATTTAGAAGTAAAAGGGCGCGGCCATATTGGATTTACCATGCTAATGGCACATATTCCACCAGGGGGTGCTGAACTGGAATATTGCTAATAGAAGATGAAGTGTTCTACAAATAAAACACATTTGATTTACAGTTACATATTTGATTTTAAATCTCAATGACAATTTTACACTCATGTCAATTAAATAACCAGAGATCATTTAAAGAACATATTAGGGACCGTTCAAAAATAACGTCCCCGAAATTCCTTCAAAGATTGACTCCTTCCCCCAAGTTGTTGTTCACATTGTGTCCATTTCAGCCCAAATGTCATTTCTGTGTTCTTCGTAATGTTCACCGAGGCGAAACATCCTATTGTATACTCAATTTAGGTAGAAGTCAAGTTTGTTTTTATATTTTGAACATACACTGGTTTACGCGATCGTTTGTGGCCGTGATCGACTAATTGAAAACCGTATCGACTTTTACTTTTTCAATCCTGGTATGTGCGTCTAGGATGCCCAAAATGGTGTCTTAAAATAGGTTTTGACGCAAAATGCCACATTGGATACGTTAGGGAATTAAAACGTTATCGTAAGATCCACCCAGTTTAAAACGAAATTGCACTATTTCAAGCTGCGTATATACGTATGTTGGAGCTTTTAAAAAGTAAGTGGCAGGTGCCCTAACTCGGATAAATCCAAGTAGGTGTATTGATTTTTTTTTTGCTTGAAAGATTGACGGGGCATGTACAGGGTCAGAAAAAGTTTGATTGACAAAGAATCAGTTTCTGGGTAGCCGAAGTGTCAAAGGTGAACAGACACTTAACGAAATACAGTTTATAAAGCAGCAGTACATGTATGTGGGTGGTCAGACTGAGAATTTATATAGCTTAAAGCCATGGATGTGAACTGATTTTTATCCCCCCACTGTATCTAATATTTCTGGCATTGAACTAACCGTTATAAAAAGTTGAATAGATTTTATTTAAAAACTACCTTATAAAAAAATTCTGTTATCTGCATGAGGTACACAAATTATTAATAATCATAAACTTATTTTTATATTTCATATGGAATGTCATATGTTTACAGCGCACAGCAATTACATTCTTGCATGTATGTGCTATATATGCCACATGCATACAAAAATTGGACCTCAAACCAGACCTCATGGATATACTGTATATGTATTGTACATTGTCTACAACTATACCATGTACCATTTAGGATACAATCTATCCAACCATGTATCAGACATGCGAATGTATCCTGCCCTGTATCTCAAATGCTAATGTATCCAACAATGTATCAGACATGCGAATGTATCCAGCTCTGTATCACACATGCTAATGTATCCAACAATGTATCACAAATGCGACTGTATCCAACCCTGTATCAGACATGCGAATGTATCCAGCCCTGTATCATAAATGCGAATGTATCCAACAATGTATCAGACATGCGAATGTATCCAGCTCTGTATCACAAATGCTAATGTATCCAACCATGTATCAGGCATGCGAATGTATCCAGCCCTGTATCACAAATGCTAATGTATCCAACAATGTATCAGACATGCGAATGTATCCAGCTCTGTATCACACATGCTAATGTATCCAACAATGTATCACAAATGCATCCAACAATGTATCATACATGCCAATGTATCCATCTCTGTATCATAAATGCGAATGTATCCAACGATGTATCATACATGCCAATGTATCCAGCCCTGTATCACAAATGCGAATGTATCCGACCATTATGGTCGGACACATTTATATGTAGATGAGTATGCATCGGAGATCATAGACATGTTTCTATACATTTTCAATTTCTGTGAAATTCTGATATGTATGATCAAAATGTTTTCAGACATTAGGATATCATATATTGATAAATATGGGGCATAAAATGATATATATATATGGTAATTTCAATCAGCGTCATCTGTGGTGGTCATTGATTGTGAACACCATTGTTGAGAACATTTCAGAAACTCGTGTTGACGTTACCAGTGCTAATTCTGTGATTCCTTTATGCGTGTCCTACCATATGATAAAGTGAAACTTCGTCCAGGATTTATAATCATCTATAATCCATTCTTTAAAAAAATATTCAAATGTGCAGTGTATACGCATCCGTGATTCTAGGTTATGAAGAGACAACAGATTAAAGATGATAATTTTCCCATCCGGGGAAACACAATGGCGCTAGAACACATATGTAGACGAAGTAAGTTTTATAATTTCAACCATTGTTGTCGTTCGGACGTAATTTTGGTGCAATTTGCGCAAATGTCGGTTCTAACGAAATCAGTCTGATTGTGAATGCAAAAGAAAAAGGAGAGTAGTGAAGCAATTTCCTTTTCGTTTAATTTCGTACAACGTCGTTTCCATTCGAAATTACCAATTACAAGATGCTTTCGTACATATTTTGCATATTATATTCGCAAGTTAAACGCATGTTTAAGAAGCAATTCGAATAGGGTGTGTTGAGTAGGGGAGGAGCTTATCAAAAGACACATTTAGTCGAGTCGTTCTCTTTTATGTCAATTTGCTTCACAATACGCGACGATTCAGTCAAACTTTAACAAAGTAACGCAGCTTTTTTTTTTTTCCCCCTACGTGACTTTGTCACACTTTGCAGTAATCTGGCATGGAAATCTCCGCTTGAGTTATGTTTATAATAGGCGTTTATAGTCTTCTGCATACAACATTCGATGTCGTTTTTCAGTAGGCTTACACGCTGCGTGGTGTGCTTAAATGCATGTTGGCATTCAACAACACGAATCCATGTGTAAAGGAGGGTTAAAAATGGATGATGATGGTGTTTAGCCTGCTGGAAATCAATTTTATCTTCCTGTTAGCAGTGTTGAGCAAATGATGCTTTGAGTCTTGAAGTAACTTTGAAAATGGAGGTTTGATGATATATTCCGGGTGAAATCTACACTGTGAGTCATAAAAATGTAGAACTCCTCACCCCGAAAAAAATTACAACTTCGTGAAAAATGCTTAGATTTAAATGAAATTTGGCACTTGCATAGAAAAATAGTGTAGGAGCGAAACCTTGTTCCGGACATGCGACAAATCTCGGATTTTTTCATTTTTCATCAAGCCCGCTGACCCTATTCGAGAAACAGTTGAACTGCTGCAACTGGAAAAGCCACAGTTCATCTAACCCAACCACTGGCCACCAAACATTTCGGACTTGAATCCAGTGGACTACAAAGTTTGAAGAGTTCTCCAGGAAAAGGTTTACAAATCAAAGACTAGAAACTACGAATTAAGAAAATTTGGATTGAACTCGACTAGCGTATAATCGATTCGTCAATCAAAGAAGACCGGGCTTGTGTAAAGGCCACTGGAGAACATTTTGAGCAATTTTATAATTCATTTTTGTTCATACGCTATTGTTCTATGTAAGTGCCAAATTTAATTTAAATCGAAGCATTTTTCACGAAGTTGTGATTTTTTTAATTGGGTTCTGCTGTTTTATGACTCACAGCGTACATGTACACTGTGTCCCAAAAAACATTCCCTAAGAAAATAAATCATAACTTCGTGAAAAATGATTCGATTGAAATGAATTTTTGGAGTTATATACTTTAATTAATATACATTCAAATTCACCGCGCGTAGGTGGCGCTGCATGTCAGCTTTATTTTTATTTCCGGTATGTCCCTCATCGAGATAATAAATCGTCTGCTCAAACATCCAGTAGGATCGTATTACGATACAATTTTTGCACGAAAACAAAAAAAATACGGTGCTAAAAGATTACTGAAAGAGTTTCCAGAAAAGGGACGGACTCTCGGTGGACTTCATTCACTTTTAAAAAAGATAGACCAAACGAGTTCTGATTTATTTTCTAAGGGCCGGTTGCACCAACAAAACTTAAATAAAGGTTAGCTAACCTAAGGTTATATAAAACCACGAGTTAACCTCAGGGTTAGCCTCATTGATTTTCCTCAAGTTAACCAATGGTCAACTGTTAACTTCCTTTGGTGCAATGCTTTTCCTAGTTAACTCATGGTTAACCTTAGGTTTAGCTTAACCTTTATTAGTGCAACCAGCCTTAAGGAAATGTTTTTTTTTTGTGGACACAGTGTAGTATGATGTGCACTAAGCGCATATGCACTGTGGGATTAAGCTCACCTGGCAATTAAAATTATAGTTTTTTTGTATTTTTTTGTTGTATTTTTTGGTAATTTATGATAGAAGTGAAGAGAGGTAGGAGCACGCTCGCGGCCGATTTATAGAGGAACTATTTGCCTGAAAAAACTGGAAAACTGCGAAAACCACAGCCATGGTAACCGATCCTGGAATTGAACCCAGGAATGAAAAGCCGATAGCGTTACCACTACCCCACCTAAGTAGGTCGAAATAAATTAATTTTCGGATTTAATGAACAATTAATATTATGTCCTCGTTAAATGGAAAAATAGGTTGGCAATCACTGCTATCTTAAGTGTTATCAGTGATTGCCCTGTATTAGGGACAGCACATACGCAGTGCTTCATCCGTGTATGGACCATGTAAGACTTTGAATGGGCTTATGGCTCCACCTTGCCGAATTCCCACTTCGCCGACACCAGTATACTTCCCTCCGATTGAGCCGTGACCCCCACAACCGCCATGCGTCCAGGGTTCGCGACCCCCGCACGTGGATATTGCTGCATGCGTCAGGGTCAGATGCGTGCCTCGAAAAATTGGAATGTGGCCACATGCCAGGACCACATTCCAGGCATTTCAATTTTCGGGGCTGAAACCCCGAAATCTAGGAGAAGAGTTTCGACTATGAGATCGAGTGGACGTGCTCTCTCATAGTCTCTCGATAGAAACGAACAGGACCGGGATTTCGCTTTGTACTCGGACCTGGGTGCTCCAAACTCCACCTCCAGTATCGGGTTTCGTTTTTAAGACCTCAGTGATCTTGAAATCTTTTAGCTGCGTGACCAACCCTAAGTTTATCGCGATTTAAGGGTCGACGGGACCCAAGTGAGTTCTCTTGCGGCCCCGGGGTCTGGGTGACCCGGCGAACCCTTAGAGTTCAAGGACCGTGGAACTTTGTGTTATTTCCTGGTTTGTCCTGCCGAATTAGAGGGTCGAATCCAGGCTGTCATTGGATCGTGGGGATCAGGTGTAGCCCCCTTTCTTATGCATTCTAGACCACGTGACTCCTGGAATGGACTTTCCCCGACTTATAACGGGACACTGTCTCACAAAAGGAATACAATTTTGGTCTGACAGAACATATATGATATATATATATATATATGGCTCGCCAAAAGACCGCCTAACTGCTCTAAAGATCAAGTTCAACAGACAAGCCCACTCATTCTTCAAAATGTAGATCTCCAAAAACTTAAACCACAACACGTTTTTCCCAATCTGGATGCCATACTGTCTGAATTGACAAACAGTGAGGTCCAATGATTTCGTATGGGTAAGTTCTCGTGATGTTTCATATCACTAAATAACAAGAGTAGAGTACTGAATTGAATTAAACTTATAAAGAAAAATCAGATAACAGTGATAAGAAGTTTTGTAAGAAAAGTGTAGAATGTTTTTTTGTTGTTGTTTACGCCTACTAAGCAAGCACTAAGTATGGATTATTAATTAGAGCTTATCTTTATTTTTCGTTTCCTTTTCTATGGGTTTACATTTTGATATTATTTTCGACATTAATGACACGCGTGTGTATGAATGCCATCTGAGAATCGTTATCAAAATGGCGAATCTCGACTTCAATTAGCGAATCAAAGAGAGGCAATAAGGAATACGTGGAAAAAGCAATCTTTTAAGGGTTTCTTCGAAATTCGTCCATGTTCTAAGGATGCGCGTTTGCGAAAAAGCGTGTTTAACGTTATCTCGTCAATTGTTGAAACCGGAAGTGGAGGAGGAAGTTGGTTAATAGGCAACTGTTTCCGCATAAAATGCGATGTGGAACGACGCACGTGTATTTCTAGTTGTCCTCAAATGTTTTATTCGCAAATATTTGTCATTTGCCAAATTTTGAATTGATAAATACATCCCCTGGTGGAAAAATTATATATTGCACTTGTATAAGAAAAATTCCTAACATGTACATATCTGAAATTGAGCATGTAAGGAAATGTATACCCATATATAGCATCTTAATGTGTATATTTAATGTACTCTGTATGTGCAATATTACAAGTAATTCTTTGAGAAATATGTGAAATATGTAAGAAATAACTACAATTTTCAGAAAAAATAAGTAAAAATGTGTTACAATAGCTTAATATGAAAATATTTAGTTTCAAAGTCTTAAGAATGCTGTGCTGCATTGTTTTCTATATAACGTTCGGTTTATGTTACGATTCCTGGTCGTAGGATGGCGCCACTTGTTATATTCCGTTCTAAATTTCAATTGGAGTCCCTTGTTGTTTTCCTATCAAAAAGCAAATTAGGTTGTGCGATTTGGTGGATCATGACTATTAAGTAGATGCCGAATGTATTTCTATTTTCGCTTGATATTTCCATAAAAAAGGACCAAATTGCACATTCTGTAGAAATGACAGAATTATTCGAGCAATTATGCCGAATGATTGAATGAAGTAGAGCTTGTCAGATGGGCCCATTGTTGTTTTCTGCATATATGAATGACCAATTGATGCATGTTTATATGGGTGCTGTTATTTCATGTTTCAGAGCGTGTTTATACGCATTTTTATTAGCTCTTTTTTTTTTGTTTAAAAAAAATATTTGACGAAAAATCGATATTTGGAAAGTTCTATTACATTGCCATCTGCTCGTAATACACGGGCGAAAATGAAAATTTCACGTTCGACATTTCAGTTAGTTATTTTAAGGAAAATAAGTTGGAATTATGATGACCATGTCCAGCATGGGAAAATGACCAGTGGAAACATCTGTTTGAATTCAATATAAATACATGTATATTTTTGATAATGCTGTCAAGGACTATTTTAATTTAGAATATTACCATGGTTTTATTGCACGGCGTTAAAGCGAAATTAAATTACCAGCAGTTAAGCTTAACAAGCTGTTCATTGTTCAGGAAATTGTAGAAAAATGTGACGCTATTCTGTCATAACTAGTAATTTGCAAGTGTGTTTGATTAACAATTTAATTAAGGTTTAATGGTGGCAACGTATGACTGAAAACTGCTAACAACATATGCAAAGACTGAAACGAGTCGAAAAAGTTCATAGGGCCATTTATGACAAATTAGGTTCCTGTAAGAAAAATTTTTTTTTCTTATATGCCTGAAAACATTTATGCTAAAATCACAGATATATGGCCAAAATATAATTTCGCAAATATAAACTTAACAGAAATTGGAGTTAGCTGGTTTTTGTTTTGGAAATTGTATCCCAATATTAATTAATATCACGATAATTTATAATTTTATGAAAATTTATTGGCATTTTATTTGAACCACGTTTTTACATAACTTATCCTCAGAAATTTAGCGCATGTTTATTTGTTTGTTATTAAAGTTTAACCAAATATTTTCAATCAAAACAGATTCAGACATAATATCATTTGAATTATCCACAAATTTGGTCCATTTTGGCAATTATATTATTAACATGTTAACAATTTTCATAAAATCTAGTGTTTGAATTTGCAATAATTGTATGAAAATTTGTTATAAGTGTTATTTGAATCCAATTTTTAACTAACCAAATCTCACAAATTTGGCGCACGTATTTTGTTAGTTATTAAAGTTCAACCAAATATTTTCATTCAAAATACGTATATTCAGACATGTCAACCACATTTTAATTATGCAAAAATTTGGTTTATTTTCGCAATCGTATTATTAAGGTGATAAACATGTTAGCAATTCTCATAAAATCTAGTGTTTCAAATGCATTATACTTTAGTTCATTAACGTGACAATAGACAAAGTATATTTCATATTGTTCATGATCATTAAACATGTAATGAAAAAATGATTTATTCGTGTAGCACCCTGTATAGGCCCACGCTGTTCCTTCTACTGTATATATTAATTAAGTAAAGCATTGCATTGCAGCAGATGTCAAATGCAATATTATTAATTCAGAGTAAAATCTGTAACTATACGCATATCATTTGCGTATATAGCAGCAGTCTGTTTATCAAGGAATATTAGGTCTTGGGGGCTGCTTAGCAAATTGTAATATATGTAATACTGTTCGGTGTTTGATGTTTTATGAACCTTAAAAAATCGACATGGAATTCCTGCAATCCTTGTTGACTGTCTCTAATGAGATTATGTTGCTCATCGATTGACGCAAAAGCAACCTATAAGTAATGAGGGGACTAGGAATGTATTCGATCGATATCATATTGCTGTGTCACACAATTTTGTATAAAAAAATATATCAGTCGAGGATGCTATATGCACCATGTTAGTTCATTATAAAAACCATCTTGATGGCAATATATTGAATGAAGGGCTTTGTAAGAACGACAACTTAATAAATATTGATCCCAGTTTTTTTTTTCTGCACTGCGTTGTTTATGTATACTGCATGGGAAAAAAAAATTTCCAATCGATGTTTAATTATAAAGTGTATAACATGAAATTTTCGAGGTTGGGTTTGAACCCCTGTGAGGAAACACGAGGATTTAATAGTGTTAATTCTAATTATGTGTGTCAAAACAAGCCATTTTTCAAGTAATGTCAGGGATGTTATGATGAATTGTACAACGAAGCCATGTTGGAGGGCTGCTAATGTGAAATTTATAATTTCGAAAGGGCTAATTTGAGGATATAGTCCTAAAACACGATAAATGCGTTTCTGAAACACGTGAAAGCAATGATGTTTTGTGATAAGAGTAGTATTAAGTCCATATCAAAGCATGTTTTCATTAATAATACACTAAGAATTAATCATATGCAAAATTCAATAACACTACTACAGTAGAACCTGTCTAAACGCATTCCTGTGTAAATAAATACCCTCTTTAAAAGCATAAAATATTTCGGGCCCGACTTGTGACCTTTGTATATGAATGAACGTGTCTAAAAGCATAACTTGTCTAAAAGCATATTTTTGGAGTCAAAACTATGTATTTTAGAAAAATTTAAAAAATGAAAGATTTTAGTATGAAAGGTGGAAGTTACCTTTTTAAAGCCTAATAATTTCATTTCATCATATTTTGTTGAAACTCATTGAGTATTTCAGTCTAACAATGCTAAACACGACTGATTATAATATTTTTGTATAATTTTATCTAATTTATTAAGCGTCTCACTTCACCTGTGGAGTGGGGTAAAATTGAATATTCCACCTCAAATTTTCAAACGTTAAAATTGTACAGTAGGTTGGATAAAATTCGCATCATGAATTTTTCATACACAGCCACTTAGTTGAACCACATATCTTTACAAATTTGGATCAATAGAACACTTATTGAATGCGCACAAAGTGTTTTTAGTAAAAAGTGTATCAACGCTTCCCAGTCTCCCCATTGTTTTCCTTGCATTTTGTGACACTTGTCGTCGCCCATTTGATGTTAGAAGGAAACTGTTGCTGATAACGTCTTATTGCAAACATAATTTTTCCAAAAAAATTCGACAAATATTCAATAAAGGTCTGGTTGTTTCGTGTTTGTTACCAACCTGCCATTCTTGTTGGCGTTGTTTTTCATATAATTGAGTACTTGATCGTTCAATTCTGTCATAAGAAGTGTTTGTTCCACCCTCTTTTGGACAGATACATCATAAGATAATTTGAAATGTGATTGATCTACTTGTACAAGTCTAACAAGTATTTGATGCATACATTATAAGGATGTTGTTTTCGGACAGCTGTTTAATATGTAATGCCCAGTTGTAAAAGATCAAATTTAATCGCTACTTAAAAAAATACTTAATCATTGATTATATCAATTTGCTATCATCAAGCTCAATACATTTCAAGTCTAATACATTTATAATTGGATGATAATAAATATTTCCAGTATGATTTTGTCTATGGTTTTAAGCAAATATAGAAGCAATAAAGGGTATATGCAATATTATGTCCAATATAGAGGTTATGTCCATATGTCATGCTCTCCATATTTGTTTGAAAACATGAGTATATAATGGCGTTTTATGTTATGCATGGAAAAAACCACGGGTTAGGTTATTGTTCAAAGTAATGCCAACTGCCCACTTCGCCGACAATATATTTTCCTGTTTCCACGCCTATTCCTATTTCGCCGACAGTATATTTCGCCCTTTCCCGCCTCTTTCCTATTTCGCCCTTTCCCGCCTCTTTCCTATTTCGCCCTTTCCCGCCTCTTTCCTATTTCGCCCTTTCCCGCCTCTTTCCTATTTCGCCGACAGTACATTTCGCCCTTTCCCGCCTCTTTCCTATTTCGCCGACAGTAGATTTAGCTGTTTACCGCCTAATTCTATTTCGCCGACTTTCGTTAAAGCCCATTATAAAATAATTAAAATAATTGTACTATCATTTATTATGTAATTTTGTCTTATCCCAGTTTTTGTCTAATTATTTGCCACTGCAATACGGTAACATTGGTCGGCTAAATGCGTTGTCGGCGAAGTGGGCAATCGGCAATACCTATGGAGATATACAACTGAAATGTCATACTTCTGTGCCTACAGCCATTTTAGTCATGCCTCCTGCATAAAAACCATATGGTAAAATTGGTCGGCTAAATACGTTGTCGGCGAAGTGGGCAGTCGGCATTATCTATGCAGATACATGGCTGGAATGTCATACTTCTGAGCCTACTGTCATTCCACTCACGCCTCCTGTATGAAAACAATACGGTACAATTGGTCGGATAAATACACTGTCGGCGAAGTATACAGCCATTCCAGTCACGCCTGTTATATGAAAGTACGTAATGTTTACAGCTGTATATCGATTTTAAAATGTATTACTCAAATATATAATGCAACTGGAACATATAACGTACGTTTTCCATTGTATAATTTAACACTGATGCCTTATCTGCCAGTTTAGTTTCATAGATAAATATTTGATCGGTATATTTTTCAGCTTAAATTGGAACCGGTAGAGAAATCATGACTCCCATTGGACGGACCTATAAATAAGTTCGTTGATGGTCTAAGTCCCGAAATCCAATTGATTGTTGACCGTAGTCTGTGCTTTTTCCCTTTTTCTTTGAGGACAATAAAAGTGCCTTATCGCGTGCCACAATGTCTTCTATACGAGGGCGAGGATTTCTTATCGTGTTTCCTATACGTGTGAGCTGAATTCCACCCCTCAGATCAATTGAATTGTTTCCATTTTGTCACTTGGTCATTTCGGTCACGGTTCGGTTTGATGACTTAATGAAGCCGGACTTAGTTGCTGCGCATCAGCAGAGTCAACGTTAGCGGAAGAAATCCTATTAAAAATGCCGGACACCCCCTCTTTTTTTCCCTTCTTGGGTGGCATGTAACAGAAGAGCTTTGCTCTCATGAAATATGGAGTGGATCTATCATTTCTTACTAATTCCAACCATAGTCTGTATTGGAAAAACATCCATCAATAGCATGTGAAATCTGGTCAACACTGCTCAGTTAGGATTTAACATAGCGTTTTTCTTAACTTAACCTAATAATAGCGATTTGCTGAATATTTACGGTATATTTATGGAATGTTTAATTCTATATGATGGGATTCAAAAATTTAAGAACACGATATTTAAATTTAGGAATGCATTTTCTGGTTGAAAAAATGTATTTTAACATGTATGAACCATGTGTGGGCCATATTTGTGTATATATGCATGTGTAAGTCTTAATTGGCGTACGGACCATACTTCTTCAAGTGTGGACCAGTTTATTTTGTAAAATTCTGAATTTTCATATTTATTAAAAAATGTGGAATGTTAAATTTTTAAAAATGCTGTGTCCTGTGGAATATTTATTTTAATGATGGTGTGGGCTGAAAAACAAATATATATATATATATATATATATATATATATGTGTGTGTGTTGTTTATTTGGCATTGCGGGTATCTACTTTAGATTTGAAAAAGTCATAGGCGGGTAAACATTCCTTGTTTTGTCTTGTTTTGATTATGGATTGATTGACCATTCAGTCGAGTATGTTGTGTGTGAAAAAGGGATATTTAATTGGATAAAATCCCTTCAGGAGAATCAATTGAAAGTTATTTTGGTCTGCTTTTATTTATATTCACCAACGAAGAGCCTAAAGCCAATTCCAGGAAGGCCATGTTGTTTGTAGTAAGATATAGCTTTTATTTACCATAGGATATAGAGTTAAATTAAATTTATTTAACGTTTGTACAACTGCATGGGATTGCAGCCAGATATGTTTTATTGACCATAGGGTAGAAAGTCAAATTACATTTATTTAATGTTGTATGACTATACCAGATCATATACATTTATATGGGATATGCCTTAGGGTGAAAGTAGGAATGAAATTTGCCAATCCTTCAGTCAGAGAATATATTATGAGGTCATTGATTTTTTCCTTAAAATTTATTTTAAAGCATACGCTGAATTTGTATGACATCTAGCAAATCTTGTAGTGGACATTGGAGTCAACTTTTTAAGAATTTCAAATAAAACATTTGCATTTGGGAATTACTAATATTCTGTACTCTATCCATGTACATGGGGGGAACAGACTTTTTAGACACGCTGTATAGACATTGGCAGTGCCTATAGATTTAAAGGGCCATTTCAAGTATTATTTACCTTCATGATGTTAAGATTTTTTTCATGATGTTTGCCATTGGAAGTTTTTCATACCACAATGGGCTTTATAGTAATAAGCTTTCAGCACATGGTTGGGCCTTAGTAAGTACTTAGTACTTATCGTTTGCGATATACACCACAGTATTTTGTCGTTTTAAGGTAAAAAAACCTCAACGTTAGTTTTAGTTTTGCTTTTCGATTAAGGTTTTTTCCACCTTTTTTGTAATTAAATTTGTGCAAGATTTTTTGTGTGGGTTCCATATCGGTTTGCCATAGATCCAACATTGCCTGTTGTTGCTGTTTTAATGGTCAGTTTTTCACCGGTCCTTATCTGGACTTAGTAGGCTCACCTTAAGTGTCAACTCTGGGAGGATTATTTTTTAAGACTCCCAATAGTGGTTTTGTTATTGAAAATGGATAAGAAACCTTCTATTATGTGGAGATGTCTTTATAGAAATAATACGAGGTCGGTGATAAGAGTAACGTTGACTCGATCTAAGATGGATGGCTTCATTTAATAGATTATCCACTGACTAGAGCCCCTTTTCTTTTCACTGAAATTTATTCAGGGCCAGACCTTTGTCGCACTTATGCGCTTTATGAGGAGATAATCCCTTCAGAGAGGTTTTCTCTGGTGGCGAAAATCTTTCAAAATCGATGCCAACAGCTTCATTCTTCCTTCTCAAGAAGCTTTTGTTTCGTTTCGCTCCTAATCGCTTTTGGAACAATTCAATTAAGCAAATTGTTGAATGCTAATATGCATTAACATTAGCAAGTTAATGCCTGGTCTAACTTAATCCCCAAATCCTCGAAAACCTCTTTTTGCAATTTCTAAAACGTGGTTACCATAAAACTCTTGATTTTTAATTTACATCAAATAATCGTTGCAGATTGTTTGGAAAGAAACCCGTCTGCTTGCTTACTTTGTCATATTCTGCTTTTCGAAATGTTATCCGATTAAAATGTTGTTTATGAATTGTTGCTGTGACGAAATCTTTCTAATGTAATCCGATTTTCACAAAATGGATGTGCTTTCAAATACAGCCAGGTCTTCCAATAACTCGATTTACAGTGTGTGCGAAAGTAATCGAGACTACTGTTTTTTTCAACTGGTGGGCTATCTAGGGTTCCGTCAAGACTCCCCAATTGTGTAGCAGAACTTTCGCGAGAATATTTCATTTAAGCTATGATTCTATGAAAAAATTGTCTTACATGGAAATTCAAAATGATTTTGTTTCCAGGGTTTTGGTTTGAAATAACGAGGTATTTAAACTAGGTTTTGTAAGCTAACGAAAATGCCCCATTTATGTTGCCGGAATAGGGTTGGGGCAAGCTCTGTAACGATCTCAACATGGTCATTCCCGCGCATGGCGGGAATGTGAGGGACTTTGCCCGGAATGTGCGGTATGCAT